>ML778737.1:647205-671577 GCA_009831015.1 Picea engelmannii
CAGAAAGGAAGGAATCAGATTGCCCTGTTCTCTGTAAACATCAACTTTACCAGTGTGCCAAACAGAAGTAAGGCTCAAGGCTCCTGCTTAGACAGAAAGGAACTAAAGTGCTTTGTTTTCTGTTAGATAGAGTTTATTGTTTTTTGCATTATTGCTTTCATAAACGAGTGTTAGTACTGAGTCTCTGTTGAGAGTAAGGGTCCTGTTCTCTGATTGCAAGATAGTTTTTCTCACCCATTGCAATGTTATTTTAATTGTAATCCAGGATTCTTAATTTGAACTATAAAGAATTGCAATAGGGAGATTACTTTCCTGTGATTCAATCCAGAGCTTCAGTTCATTCCAGCAAGTATAGATAGAATAATTTTCTTTACTACAACACTAAGTGCTTTTGGAATTGAGCATATATAGTGTGTGGCTATCTTTGAAACAAAAGACTTCCCTGGGTTGATAATTTATGTTTCACTTGGTTGTTTAAAATTAATTAAGCAATTATAGTGACCAACAGGATGAAGGTTACTCTCCTTCTCCCAGTACATAAATAGATAGGGACGAAGGTTACTCTCCCTCTCCCAGTACATAAATAGATAGGGACGAAGGTTACTCTCCTTCTCCCGACTCAATCTCTATTTTCTGTGATCAGATCTCACTTTCCTCTTTCAGTCCTTCCTCAGACTCGAGAGCTTTGACTCTCGCCTTTGCACTCTTCGCAGATTTCCTCCTTGATCCCCACGCTTTCCTTTCTTGCATTTTCCAAAAAGTTTGCATGTGTCCCAAATTCCCAGTCTCTGGTTAGGTCTGGAAGCCTTACAGATGGGCGATCTGCCCCATCCCCTCATTAACCCTTAAGGAGGTCTTTCCACCTACCAGCCTGACTGTAATTCATTCCTGTGTCAGAGGGCTGTTCTGATCCTAAGCAATTAAATCCAACAAAGTACAGGTTTGGTGGAGGTTAACGCAACCATTCCTGGTGTTATCACTCCAGGAAACTCTCCTAGGCTATAAGTCAAAGATGCCTGGTAACTTAATCTTTTTGGAAACTATTTTCTCAATAATAGGTGTGGGTTTGGATCAAGATGAATATCTTAATCTCTGGATTGTATTTTCAAGACAGTCTAACTATATTCATGCAGTACAAGGCCTTCAAGAGCTATTTATCAGATAGATTTGTATAACAGATGGATAAGAAAACCAATCGATTAACCAAAACATACATCAACCATATAGATGATGGGTCAACAAACTAGCCAAAGATGCTTATGATTCTTGCTTAACAATCAAAAGTAAGATGACAATTACCATAGGACCATTAAACAGAGACAAAATAATGAATTCCACTCATATGCATAGACAAGGATGAAGGAGGGTCTGACAATAACAAATGAAAGAAGCTTGCAGGCTTGATATATTAAAGAAAATGTCTTTCATACAAAAAAATAGAATGTAGAACTCAAAATCGAACCCTTAGCTCATCTTCTATTTTCATCTTTATAGCTTTTAAAACATAGTATCTAGATCCTAAATTAATGGATCAGATATGCCTAAAATAGAAAGTCAAAAATAACTTGCAAAAGATAAGGAATGATCCTCAAAATGAGGTCAATTCCACATTTCATGGTCTTCAGATCTTGTAGAGTCCTTGTGCAGTGCAAAATAGCCTTCCAAGGCTGATTGATGACTCTTCCAAGAGATAAAATTCGAATTTGTTGAGTTGTGCAAAAATCCTAATTTGTTGCCACCAAAAATAGGTACCAAAACCAACTTGGTTACCTTTTCTAATCCTTATACACCAAAAATGGATCTTGAATCTGAATCTATAATTCAACATCTATCCATTACAAGTGTTTTCAAATGATTTGGATTAGTAAAACCTTGATCTGTGCAAAATTTATCTTTCTCTGGCTAGTTACAGGTTTCGGTGGTTAACATAGAGGAATTCTGGGTGTATTAACTACCGAAAGCTCTGCTTTAAGTGGTTAATGAACAATCATCCTGTTCACCTAAACCACCAAAAAATTAGCTTTGTCCAAAACTTCAAAATTGCAAAAATTGATTACCTTGATGCTTTGTTGAGTGTTCAAGGCCTCTTTGATGATGCAACTCTTCCTTGTACAGATCTGCGAGCTTTAACTTGTTGTGTGGAAGACTATGGTATATACACCATTGTTGTAGCTAACTTGGCCAGAGTTTCCAAACCTGTTTGATCTTGTGTTGGAGGTTGAGACTCTTTTAACTTTAGACTCAGAAGTCTAAGCTGCCTGTACAACTTCATGTTCTCTCTTATCAACACTCTATTCCTGTCCTTGATTTTATCATGATTTTCCTTGAGACTTTGGTTCATGTTAAAAGGTTTTTCATTTCTTTCAGTCAAGTCTGTATTTGCCTTTTTAATGACTCTTTCTAAAACTTCCATCTCATAGATTTGTTTTAGAAGTTTATTGATTTTCAAAGTCTTGGATGCTTTAGGCTTGCTTGAAGAAGCTTTTGCTAATGGTTGACTGTGTTCATCTGGAGGAGCTGGTGAGAGCAAGTTGGGATAATCTTCTGCAACTTGCTCAGCCTTTTCATCACCCTATGTCTCTGCTAACTCCTACTCTGGCTCTGAGTCACTGTATGGTAAGTTCAACGGGTTATCTCCTTCGGTGAGGTCCTTGGTCTGCTCACCCTCTTTACTAAACTATAATTTCCTTTTGGTTCTTTTTCTTTTAGCAGAGGATGGTTCTATCGGCTCTCTTGGAGGTGAGATAGCCTTCCTTTTTCTTCGACTGCTCTTAGGGGTGATGGACTTCTTAGCAACAAAATTCTTCCCCTTTTCATCCTATTGAAAATTAGTTTGGAACTCATTCCAAAATAGGAAGTAATTCCAGTCCACTTGTTTCTTCTTCAAGGACTCTTTAATAATGAGTGTAATCAACCTTTGGTGTGACAACTTGCTAGATGCTTTAGTAAGCCTTGCCTTGACTTGTCTGGCCATTTTTGTGAGAGCTTTGTGCAGGTAGAAAGGCAAATTGATGGGAGACCTGCCTGTGAAATGGTTCAATAGCTTAAACTGGTAAAACATAACCCTGTTGTATCTACCTTCACAGGTGATATAGATAAAGATTGCCTTCAGGAGAGATTTCCACTTAGGTTCCAGATAAGACATTGGTATGTCTTGTTTCCATATAAGATCCTTATGCAGAGGCTGTCGGTAGGATCTAAATTCAATGTTTTAAGGCATAGTTGATTTGAACCAGCAATCCCCTATTCTAGGGAGACCAGTGAACTCAGCTATGGCTGCCTCATCAACCACAAACTCCTCTTTTCCCACTGTTGTTGTTCTTCCATCATATGAGATAGCAAATGTTTCAGACACCTATTGGTGGAAATCTGCCAGTTTTTCACAATATGCATAGACTCCAGTTTGCTTGAAGAACTCGACCACCGTAGGGTGAGCCTCAAGGTACCAAAATCCATCCAATTCATCCCTTAGGGCTAGCCCTGCTTTCGGCATTTAGTAATTTCTGACCTATACCTGTGATTTAGGAAAATCTTCATGCCAGGGAGACAAAGACTCTATGATTTAGGGTGACAGGGAGTATGACTCAGATTAAAACAAATGAGACAGGGTGACTTAGAGTTCTGATTGCATAGCTCAACCACTAACCGAATCTAAACAACAGACTGCCTGAATACAAGCCGAAAATTTGGAGTTTAGGTGAGATATAAAATCAAATTGAAACAATATGAAATTCAAACTACCTTATGACTCGAATTGGCTTGATTGGTATGACAATTGGCTCGATAACCATCTGTTGAACTCGAACTCCACTTGGAAATCACCACAAAAATGAGATTATGGCCTCTGAGTATGCGTTTACTTGATGAAATCATGGGCTCAAGACTGTCACAATGACTCTCGGATTCGAATTGGTAATTAATGGAGTCAAAACAAAGATTAATTAGAGTCATAATGGATCTGTATCCTCGTAACTGGAGATAATGAGGGGCCATGTGACTAATCACTTATGTTAGTCGGGAATCACACATGAGTTTCTGTGTCTCTGTCGAGCCTTAATTTTGTAATGACAAATGGAGTTAAAAGGACAACAGGGAATCAATCTTTGGATAGATGCAATAATAACATGCATACCTGACCACCTCCATGGACTTTCGGCGGTTATGTCTTCATGATTACGCCAATTGACAGCTAGCTCGTGCGAAAGCATGGGCTTTTCTTTTTTTTTCCATGGAAACCTTTTCGATGGTTAACTGGGCTTTTTCTTTTCCCCCTTAACTACCGAGAACGAAGGATTTCGGTGGTTAATGAGAACTTTTTAGGCTCGCCTAAACCACCAAAACCTAAGATTCTCTCTTTTGCTTGACAAAACCAAATCAAAATTTCTTTCCAAGTTTATTTACAGAAAATAGACTCTCTAACATACATAAAGAAATTTAGAAATAAATTTTTGGACCACAATCTATCACCTAAAAAACAAAATCTCCATCAATTTATTTGAGGAGATAACACTGGCTCCTATTGGGGATGAATGCCTCCCTATGAGGTTTCAAGAACCACAGAACCAATGCCTTTCCTGAAAAAAGAAAACTTAAAACTATCTGCTAGTGTTTCCATTGGGCATGGAGTATTCTGTAAAAATAAAGACTAAAAATAAAATTACAATGAGTAGGCTTCACAGCCTTAGACAAAATAGAGTTTCAAAAATCGCCCATTGATTGGGCCACCGAACATTTCTTCACCTCCCAGACTTTTCAGAATGAATGTGTTGTTGTGTTGTACTTTAGTTATCATGAAAGGGCCGGTCCACAAAGAATCGAACTTGTTGTATTTGCCTTTATCTTGTCTAAGGGCGTCCCATTTCAGAACCCAATCACCAACCTGAAAATTATCTACCTTTGCCTTCCTATCAAAAGTATCCTTGATCCTCTTTTGATGAGCCTCTTATTTGTCCACTAACTATTCGCGGACCTGCTGCAGTTCTACCAAATCGAGCATTCTTCTTACCATATCATTTGACTCAGTTTGCTCTTCCTAAAAAAATTTAGCCATTGGTAAAATTAATTGAACAGGAAAAATGGCATTAGTCCCATAGACCAATTTGAATGGAGAGGTTCCTATGGATTTTTTGATAGTTACTCTGTCTACCCACAGAGCAAATTTTAGTTTAGAATCACAATTCTTTTTGTTCTCCTCTAACAGCTTTCTTATGATTCTAATTAAGCTCTTATTGGATGATTCGGCCAGGCCATTACCTTGAGGGTAGTAGGGGGTTGAATGTACTAATTGGATGCCCATTGATTCACACATGTCAACCAATGCATCATGTTTGAAAGATGTTGCATTATCTGTTACCATCCTTTTGGGGCAATCGAATCTGCTCAAGATGTTTTGATAAAGAAATTTCATGACAACCTGATGAGTGGCATTCCTGGTGGGAACTGCCTCTATCCATTTTGTAAAATAATCTATGGCCACTAGGATCCACTTATGTTGACCACTAAATGAAGGATTTATTTCGCCTATAAAATCTAAACCCCACTACTGAAAAGGGCCATTCACTACTATAGGTGTTAGCGACAGATATTTTAGCTGTTGTTTTTTTGTGAATCTTTGACATTTATCACAAGCTTTGACGAAGGCACACACATCTGAGAAAAGAAAAGGCCAATAGTACCTAGCCCTTAGAATTTTATAAACTCTGGTCTTCTAGTAATGATGACCTCCACAAACACTTGAATGAAACTAATGTATAACTTCTACTAACTCTTCTTTGTCTAAACATATGAGTAGTAAACCAGCAGGGTCTTTCCAATATAACAGATTATTGTAAATGCAAAATTTGATGGCTCTGAGCTTAAGGGCTCGGGCTTGAGTCATGCTAAGTTCAGGAGGAACCTCTAGCTTTTGTAAAAAATGTATAATACTTGAGTACCATTCACAAGAAGACAAATGCTCCGCCACCTGTTGATTGTTATGTTGTCCTTCTACTGCCACCTCTGTCTGCAAACTCATTGAATTTTCCCCAATGAAATTTATGTCTAGAAACTCATGGTTTTCCTTCATTAAAATCTTAGCAAGGCCTTGGCCTTTTACCAATTTGGTTGGATTTACTTCTATGCCGAAATCGATTAACTTTGTGATCCATTTAGCTCTTTTTCCATCAATATCAGGTTGAGTCAAAACATCTTTCATGGAGGGTGAAGGAACATATGCAATGAATTTTGAGTGGAGGATATAAATTATGAAAGCTTTTAAAGATTTTATGAGAGCATAGGCTTGTTTTTGAATATGATCATACCTTAGTTCAGCATCTCTGAGTGTTTTGTTGAAGAAGGCAAATGGGTGATCCATACTGTCATCATCTTTCTGTAACAAGACTGTTGCCACCGTGTCATAAGATGCGAAGGATAAAATATAGAAACTCTTGCTGTAATCCGGACTGATTAGAGTCGGGGATTCCATGATAGCCTGTTTGATATCCTAAAATGAATTCCTTGCATTATCTGTCCATTTTATCTCAGATCCCTTTTTCAACATACATGTTATGTGTTTTACTAGCTCGACAAAATTTGGAACAAATCTTCTAACAAAATTAATCTTACCGAACAGAGATTGAATATCCTTTTTCGACCTTGGTAAGGATAGCCTCTGAATTGCTTTCACCCAAGCTGGATCAATTTTCACGCCTTCTGTTGAGACAATGTGGCCTAGGAGCTTGCCTTTCTTGAGAGCAAAATGGGACTTTTTGGGATTCAATGAAATTCTGAATTGCCTACACTTCAGAAAAACTCTTTTTAAATGCTTTAGATGCTCTTCATGACTGCTGGAATAAACTGTGATGTCATCGAGATAGATGAGGACAAACTTGTCCTTCTCACCCACGAAAGCTATGTCCATGGCCCTTTGAAAAGTGGCCCCGACATTCATTAATCCGAATGGCATTTTGGCATACATGAAGGTACCCTAAGGAGTAGTAAAAGCAGTCTTCTCTTGGTCATCAGGATGGACAGAAATCTGGTTGTAGCTAGAAAAACCATCCAGGAAAGACAGTAGCCCCTGAAATTCTTTGCAGCAAATGTTCCATCTTAGGTAGGGGATAGTTATCTTTCTTTGAGCATCTGTTTAAGTTTCTAAAGTCCACACATAACCTGACCTCACCATTTTTCTTTCTCACTATTACTAGATTTGCAATCCATTTGGAGTATCTTAAAGGGATTATGATCTTAGCATCAAGAAGCTTTTTGATTTCTCTTTCAATTACAGGCAAAAGAAGTGGGCTGATAGGTCTGAGCTTTTGTTTGAAAGGGACAGTGTCCTTTTCAAGTGGGATATTATGTTGAATGATCTCAGGGTCGTAAGTTTTCAGATCACTGTATTTCCAAGTGAAAACATCAGAGAATTCTTTCAAAATGATGCAATATTCAGACTTCTGATCAATAGTCAATTCAGAGGACAGATTTATGAATTTAGGTTGGCTTTCGCTTCCTATGTTGTGCTCATGAACATCAGGCTCTTTTTCCTTCTTATCTGGCTTGTAAGGGACATCGTTATGATCGAATAGCTTTTCAAGAGGTACCAAACCCTGAGGTATATAATTGTTAGGTAGTTGAACAATCTCATGCTGACCCAATTTTTGTTTTAGCTTAGGCTTCTGGGATTCCTCTACATTTTGATTTTGCTGGTCAACATGCATATCAGAAAATTCATCTACCACCTGGAGAAATCTATTAATTTCATCATCATCTTCAAAAACTTTCCAGCATTTAATATTGTCGGGAAAATATGGTCTATATTTGACTTGGATTTCATAATTGAGCCTAGGAGGCATGGGAGGAATAAAAATATTGGCTGAAATAGCAAGGGAATCTACAAGATGATTCATATCTCTGGGTATATAAGAAATGTCAAAAATGGAAAAAGAATCCCTGATTTTCCATACCTCATCCCTGTAGGCCTTCAATCTGACATGCTTTGCTTGGAAAGTACTGTTTAGTTGCTGTATGATGAGATCTACATCTCCAAACACCTTTAATCCTTTAATTCCCATCTCCTTGGCTGTGTTTAAGCCCAATATCAAAGCCTCATACTCTGCTATATTGTTGGTAGTTTTGAAATCAAGCTTAAAAGACAAATGCATAACCTCCTCCAAAGGAGAAATCAAAACTACCCCTGCACCTGCTGAATCTTTGGTACTGGCACCATCAAAATACATGGTCCAAACTGAAACATGTTTTTCATCAGTTTGTTGTTCAGTGGGCTTCACAAGCTACAAAGGCGCTGACTGAGAATCATCTATTTGAAGAATACATGAGCCAAACTCTCTGTCTACAGCATAAATAGGATGATTTACAGAATTTGTTGCATCACTGATGATGTAGGCAAGTTGATTCTCTCTGTAAAGTCTTTTTAGCTCTCCTCCAAACACCAGGATCATAGCATATGAAAGATCCATCTACAAGGTACCCCCTAACCTTTTGTTCCATGGACGTGACAAGAGGAGTCCGAACTTGGGTGGGATATCAACAACCACGACATCCATTACCATGCTTCTCATTGGCAATTGGGCAAGGTTTATAACAAGGTCTTTTATGAGGCCAAGGAATTTGACTTTCCTAGAGTCAAAAGAGAAGAGAACATGATATGGTTTGGTGACCTCAAGCCCAAGCTTGTCCATCACTACTTTAGGCATAAGATTATGTGATGCTCCTGAATCAAGCAAGCAGTTGTGAAGGATCTTATCATGAACATTTAGGGATATATAGAAAGGTGGAAAAGAGTCATCTCAATCTTCTATCATAGGCCCTATAGTTACTATTGGCTTGTCATCTTGTAAGTTTACAAAATCAGCAGATGAAGAGGTCTTTGGTTCAAGGGACTTTAGGATGGGAGACTTGAAAATGTCATTCTTCATGAGTTCGGTCAATGGCATAGGTATTTTTAGTTTCTGAATTTCTGATTCGAAATTGAAAGAGTATGATGATTTGTTAAAAGTTTTTACCTCATTAGAAGGAGCTTTGAGGATAGCTTGCTCCTTGACTTGGGGCTAATATTGCTTCTCCTGTTGTTTTGAAAAAATAGGAGTCTTATTTACAAGAGCAGTAGGCTTCTTGGCAACAACTTCTTTCTTCTTCACAGGAGCAGCGGGCAATGGTTTAGGGGTAGCATTTTTAGATCTTAAATTATAACCTTGCTGATCATTTGTCTGATAGACAGATTCTTCAATACTTGCCTCATGAATCTCCTGATCCATCTGGGCTTCTTCATAATCTACTTGTGTCAAAAAGGAGGAATCATTTTCATCACCAAAACAATTTATGTCATCTTCTTCTTTAGCTTCATCATGAGATAGATGTTGTTCCTCTTCTAGCATTGCATTTTGGAAAGGGGGTCTGATTCTTTGATCATCAGCTGCATTCTTGCCTCTCTGAAGGATCTGGACTTGTTGATTGCATTTGGATTTCTAGGGACAAAAGCATTTGGCTCTTTTATCCTTGCTGGTTGCTGACTCTGAATCTTCAATTTTGACATTTCAGATGTCAAGTTGTCCAACATCTTGGCCATCTTTTCCATTTTCCTATTAGAAAAAGAAGGGGGCTCGACAAAAAACTTATTTCTCTCAACTTTTCCTTTGAGTTTCTGAGATGCCATAATATTTGATTCGACTTCGAGAGAAGCATCTTGCATTAAAGCAAGTGTGGATGATCTTCTTTCTCTAAGGATTAAACAAAAGTATGGATCAAAAGCAACAGAAAATGTTATCTTTGTTGATGCATCACTTGGCTTGATCTTTGCAGGGATCTTGCCGAACATTCTATTGAATATTTTGATGAAGTCTGAGACCGACTCCCCATCTTCTCTTCTTAGGTTTCCGAATTCAGAAATGTAATATAGAAGATCTCTTCTTTCTCCCCAGTGTTTTAAGAATACCTCATCTAGTTGCTCAATACCTTTCACTGAATTTGTTGGTAGCTCTTTGAACCACTTCCTGGCTTGGCCATCCAAACTCTGCAAAAAAACTCTGGTCCACACATCTTCTTCTGAAATATTAATATTTTCAGCATAAGCATAAAAGGCTTCTATATGTTCTTCAACAGTATAATCCCCAACTCCGGTAAACTTTGGCATATATTTCTGATAATCTCTGGTTGGCATGGTAGATAAGGGATTGGGAAAGACAAGTGGAGCATACCTATTTGCTAAGATTTGTTCCATCTTGTTTAAAGGGACAGCCATGGAAATCTTAGGGGTTGATACAGAGGAAGAATTTTTAGGAGATGAAGGTTGAGATGGGATGGCTGAGTTTAATAAAAATGATTGTCTCACTTCACTTTGAGCAAAATTTTCAGAAATGGGTGGAAAATAAGAGGCCTTGTAAAAATGACCAAGCAATAAGGCTAAGATTTCTTCTCCCTTAGAGGAAAGATCATGTAAAATATCTTTGAGAACGGGCAGATTAGTATGAGTATAGAAAACACCCTCTATAGGCTTTGTGGGTGAGGAATTCAAAGAAGAAGAAGAAGAGGTTTCTTTTTGTTGAGGGGATCCTGTAATTACCTCTTTAAGGTTGGATGTAATATCATGCTAAAAAAAAAAGTCTGTAACATTAGAGGAAACTGAAGGCTCCTCAACCTTCAATCTTTCAGATACAATTTCAATTTTTTGAGAACTATGAGTTTCAGCAGCAGGGGATTCAACTAGAGGTCTTTTAGATATGAAAGAAGAAGTGTTCGTTTGAATACCTGGATTTGATGTCCTTGCAAATTCAGAAGCCTGTCTTTGTAAAGAATTTCCCCTACTGATGATCTTCTTAGGGTCTGGAACTGGTGCTACCAGTGGGCCTTCTTGGTTCGCCCTGGTGTGAGCTCTTTTTGGAGCCACTTCGTTCCAATGGAGTCGCCAGATAGATGATTACAACCCAAATGATGTCCAGGATTTGTCTATCATCAAAGCTAGATCTATGTCATCTCCCAAAGAAGTTGAGCTTCAATCTCTTCGTTCCCTGACAATGATGCCAATTTGTTATCACTCCAAGAAACTCTCCTAGGCTGTAACTCAGAGATGCCTAGTAAATTAATTTTTTTGGAAACTGTTTTCTCAATAATAGGTGTGGGTTTGGATCAAGATGAATATATTAATCTTTGGATTGTATTTTCAAGACAGTCTAACTATATTCATGCAATACAAGGCCTTCAAGAGCTATTTATTAGATAGATTTGTATAACAAATGGATAAGAAAACCAACCAGTTAACCAAAACATACATAAACCATATATATGATGGGTCAAAAAACTAGCCAAAGATGCTTATGATTCTTGCTTAACAATCAAAAGTAAGATGATAGTTACCATAGGACCATTAAACAGAGACAAAAGAACGAATTCCACTCATATGCATAGACAAAGATGAAGGAGGGTCTAACAATAACAAATGAAAGAAGCTTGCAGGCCTGATATATTAAAGAAAATGTCTTTCATACAAAATAGTAGAATGTAGAATTCAAAATCAAACTCTTAGTTCATCTTCTGTTTTTAGCTTTATAGCTTTTACAACACAGTATCTAGATCCTGAATTAATGGATCAGATATGCCTAAAATAGAAAAGTCAAAACTAACTTGCAAAAGATAAGGAATGATCCTCAAAATGAGGTCAATTCCAAATTTCATGGTTTTCAGATCTTGTAGAGTCCTTGTGCAGTGCAAAATAGCCTTCCAAGGCTGATTGATGATTCTTCCAAGAGATAAAATTCGAATTTGCTGAGTTGTGCAAAAATCCTAATTTATTGCCACCAAAAATAGGTACCAAAACCAACTTGGTTACCTTTTCTAATCCTTATACACCAAAAATGGATGTTGAATCTAAATCTATAATTCAACATCTATCCATTACAAGTGTTTTCAAATGATTTGGATTAGTAAAACCTTGATCTGTGCAAAATTTAGCTTTCTCTGGCTAGTTATAGGTTTCTGTGGTTAACATAGAGGAATTCCGGGTGTATTAACTACCAAAAGCTATGATTTCGGTAGTTAATGAACAATCATCCTGTTCACCTAAACCACTGAAAACTTAGCTTTGTCCAAAACTTCAAAATTGCAAAAATTGATTACCTTGATGCCTTGCTGAGTGTTCAAGGCCTCTTTGATGATGCAACTCTTCCTCGTACAGATCTGTGAGCTTTAACTTGATCTGTGGAAGACTGTGGTATATCCACCATTGTTGAAGCTAACTCGGCTAGAGTTTCCAAACCTGTTTGATCCTGTGTTGGAGGTTGAGACACTTTTAACTTTAGCCTTAGAAGTCTAAGTTGCATGTACAACTTCATGTTCTCTCTTATCAACACCCTGTTCCTGTCCTTGATTTTATCATGCTTTTCCTTGAGACTTTGCTTCATGTTAAAAAGTTCTGCATTTCTTTCAGTCAAGTCTGTATTTTCCTTTTTAACGACTCTTTCTAAAACTTCCATCTCATAGATCTGTTTCAAAAGTTTATTGATTTTCTGAGTCTTGGATGCTTTAGGCTTGCTTGAAGAATCTTTTGCTAATGGTTGACTGTGTTCATCTGGAGGAGTTGGTGAGGGCAAGTTGGGATAATCTTCTACAACTTTCTCAGCCTATTCATCACCCTGTCTCTCTGCTAACTCCTGCTCTGGCTCTGAGTCACTGTATGGTAAGTTCAAGGGGTTATCTCCTTCAATGAGGTCCCTGGTCTGCTCACCCTCTTTACTAAACTATAATTTCCTTTTGATTCTTTTTCTTTTAGTAGAGGATGGTTCTGTCAGCTCTCTTGGAGGTGAGATAGCCTTCCTTTTTCTTCGACTGCTCTTAGGGGTGATGGAATTCTTAGCAACAAACTTCTTCCCCTTTTCATCCTATTGAAAATTAGTTTGGAACTCATTCCAAAATAGGAAGTAATTCCAGTCCACTTGTTTCTTCTTCAAGGAATCTTTAATAATGAGTGTAATCAACCCTTGGTGTGACAACCTGCTGGCCACTTTGGTAGGCTTCGCCTTGACTTGTCTGGCCATTTTTGTGAGAGATTTGTGCAGGTAGAAAGGAAAATTGATGGGAGACCTGCCTTTTAAATGGTTCAATAGCTTAAAGTGGTAAAACATAACCCTGTTGTATCTACCTTCACAGGTGATATAGACAAAGATTGCCTTCAAGAGAGATTGCCACTTAGGTTCCAAATAAGACATTGGTATGTCTTTTTTCCATATAAGATCATTGTGTAGAGGCTGAAGGTAGGATCTAAATTCAATGTTTTAAGGCATAGTTGATTTGAACCAACAATCCCCTGTTCTAGGGAGACCAGTGAAATCAGCTATGGTTGGCTCATCAACCACAAACTCCTCTTTTCCCACTGTTGCTGCTCTTCCATCATACGAGATAGCAAAGGTTTCAGACACCTGTTGGTGGAAATCTACTAGTTTTTCACAATATGCATAGACTCCAGTTTGCCTGAAGAACTCGGCCACCTCAGGGTGAGCCTCAAGGTACCAAACTCCATCCAATTCATCCCTTAGGGCTGGCCCTACTTTCGGCATTTAGTAATTGTTGACCTGTACCTGTGATTTAGGAAAATCTTCGTGTCAGGGAGACAAAGACTCTATGATTTAGGGTGACAGGGAGTATGACTCAGAGTAAAACAAATGAGATAGGGTGACTCAGAGTTCTAATTGCATAGCTCAACCACTAACTGAATCTAAACAACAGACTGCCTGAATACAAGCCGAAAATTTGGAGTTTAGGTGAGATATAAAATCAAATTGAAACAGTATGAAATTCAAACTACCTGATGATTTGACTTGGCTTGATTGGTATGACATTTGGCTCGATAACCATCTGCTGAACTCGAACTCCACTTGGAAATCACCACAAAAACGAGATTATGGCCTCTGAGTATGCATTTGCTTAATGAAATCACGGGCTCAAGACTGTCACAATGACTCTCGGATTCAAATTGGTAATTAATGGAATCAAAAAAGAGATTAATTAGGGTCATAATGGATCTGTATCCTCATAACTGGAGATAATGAGGGGCCATGTGACTAATCACTTCTATTAGTGAGGAATCACACATGAGTTTTTGTGTCTCTTTCGGGCCTTAATTCTGAAATGACAAATGTAGTTAAAAGGACAACAGGGTATCAATCTTCGGATAGATGCAATAATAACATGCATACCTCACCAGCTCCATGGACTTTCAGCAGTTATGTCTTCATGATTACGCCAATTGATAGCTAGCTCGTGCGAAAGCAGGGGCTTTTTTTTTTCCATGGAAACCTTTTCAGTGGTTAACTGGGATTTTTCTTTTCCCCCTTAACTACCGAGAACGAAGGATTTCAGTGGTTAATGAGTGCTTTTTAGGCTCGCCTAAACCAACGAAACCTAAGATTCTCTCTTTTGCTTGACAACACCAAATCAAAAGTTCTTTCCAAGTTTATTTACAGAAAATAGACTCTCCAACATACCTAAAAAAATTTAGAAATAAATGTTTGGACCACAATCTATCACCTAAAAAGAAAAATCTCCATCAATTTATTTGAGGAGATAACACTGGCTCCTATTGGGGATGAAGGCTTCCCTGTGAGGTTTCAAGAACCACAGAACCAATGCCTTTCCTATGACACTATGAAGGAATTTAATAATATTCTCAAGCATGCCTTGACTAAGATATGCAATTATGAGATGGATGATTGGGATGCAATTTAATAAGATTCTCATACATGCCTTACATAATAAATAGATTTCCTTCCTAATATTTCATTCACCGTGTGTAAATATTATGAAATAGGAGTCGTATAAGAAAAATAAATGGGGTACATTTTCATGGAATAAAATGAATATGTTGTTTGTTTGTTTTTTAAAATGGAATTTTTAAATATATTTTTATTTAATAATTATAATTTAGAGGATTTAGATTTTATAAAATATTTATAAAAAAAAAAAAAAAATTATTAGTATCAATGTTTTCACAATTTGTTTTTATTAAATTGTATATTTGAATTTTATTAATCTATTTTGTTAATCGGTACATATTATTAAAAATCTTTTATTATTAAATTATATTGCCTTTTGGTTGTGTCTACCTAAAGCATAAATCATTGTAGTGGAGTTTCTTCAATTGTAAATAAGTCAAAACGAGATAAGTTCGAGGAAAAAAAAAACAAGCAAAGTAAAGAAAATTAGCCATAATTATAAAGATGTTGAAAACTCTCTAAAAACAAAGTAGCAACGAAAAACCAAGAATCTAACTCAACATTGTATAGATCCAATCTTCAATAAAAATGCTAAAGACTTTTTTTTTTACACAGGGAACTCAAACATGGTAATGGTGATTTTCACATGGAAAAGAAAGGGACCATGAACAACTTGTTGATGGTACTATATGGCAATGGTGATAAGGTTGAGTTATCGGATAAAGAGGTTAGTAAGTATTGGTTCTTTGGAACCCAAGGAAAGGTCTATACATAATTTCATCCTCACTTTTCTTTTAATGATATCTTTTAGTTAATAAAGTTTTATATCATTTAGTTAATATCTTAAGAGGTTATCTTAATCAGTTGTTACCAATGTTGTTGGGCATTTGGTTAGTTTCATGGTAGTAGGTTTCTAGTTTGAACTCCTATGAGTGAGACACAGTAATCTATCTTGACGAGTTTATTAGGAATGCCATCCATCTTCAATGTGGGAAAGCATTCCTTAGGCTTCTTCGTGGGGATTTCCTTGGAATTTTTTTATCATTTAGTTATTAATGATTATAACAATGAAATTAGATGTTTTCATTAGAATTAAAGATTTGTAGAAAAGTTGGTTTTGGTTAATTGTTAGTACCCCATTTTATTTGACTTTTGAGATGGACTAAACATTATTATTTGAGGGAATTTGTTTATAATGATACATATTTATTTTACCGATATTGTGACGATGAAACTTGAATTTTTGATTAAATATGATTGGGTTAAAATCACGATTATTGAATTGCTTTATTTAAAAGTTTTTACGATATGATAGATAAATTAAATGTGCATTGATACGATGCAACTAATGATATTGATTTCTATGTTTTCGATGAATTGAAATGAACATGTTGGATACATTAATTTGTAGATGTTATTAATGGTTTTCCTAGTGTGATAGGAAACCAGAGAAGTGCATTGATACGATATTGCATCCACATTTTATTGGACTTTAGATTGAGTTAGGAACAACAAAAGTTGTGTGATTATGTTATATTTTGATTTAGATTATGAAAATTAATGATGTGTTGATTGTAGTTTATGCAAGCATAGGAAACATGTCTGATGGTTGATCCACACATGGGTAAAGAGGTTGTGTGGAATTGTACAGAGTATTATCAAGAGCGAAGGGGTAATGTTCAAGTTTTCACCTACTAGCACTCATTCCCGTCTGAGTTGAAAAGATAGGGGTCCTTTTACTCTGAGGTTACATGTTGTCATGAAAGTAGGTCACAAACTTGGTCACTCACTATGATTAGATGAGAGGCATGCAATAAGGTGATAACCTAATTCTTCAATGATCATTAGTATCTTAGCAAAGAGAAACAAAAATAAGTTAATAGAGTCTCTATTGTTGCACCATTTTTCCACTAAGAAAAGTTGGATACTTTAAGGGCATGCAAATCATTGGACACTTGGAAATACAATTAGGCAGTTCTTGAAGGGCATGAGATATATGGTACCCTTTATAACATTTATGAATGGTTAAATTCTAGTGTGGAAAGAAAGTTAAATTGAAAAGTATCAAAGAAAATTTACATTCATTTTAATAAATAAGAAAACGATTAAATAGTTTATGCATATTACTAAAGGGGGAAATAAATTAAATGATAATGGCATCAATAAATATTTGGGATCATCTTGTATATCATAACAAGGAAGATAATTTAGTTAATTAAAAATATTAAGAAGAATAAGTCATGTAGAGTATATAGAAACAAGAATTTAAATTCAAATTGAAGAGTTAGAAAAGAAAAGTGGGTTGAAAAAATTTAAACTAAATTAATAAATAACTAAGACTAGTAACTCCACGTGTAACCACTGAAATAGGAAGTCATGAGATGATTAAGGTAACACATAGGAGAGAATATAAAAAATGTGGGAGTTGGGTGAGGATAATTCAATATTTTATAATTTTAAATAGATAATTACATGTGCACTTATGCATATGAGTGACACATGGATGGGTGAATATTAAGCAAATGGTAATTTAGTAAAATATATTTTTTCATGGATTAGAAAAATAGCATTGACCACAAAATCTATAAAAATAGAACTTGGACCCCATTGTTACTCGGGGGTCTTTAGAGAAGGAGAGTATCCAAAGGAGTTGGTAAGAAGGCCCATTGGTGAATCATCAAACACTCTATGAGATAATACAAGATTAGAAATTGAATCTACCATTCTAAATTCAATAGGACAAAAGGATTTATGATAACTCTTGTTATTGATGCAAAATATTATCATCATGACTTTATTTAAAAAAAAATATAATGATTTAAGTTTTATTTAAAATAATATTTGATCTGGATTATTTTCAGCATGAAATGAGAGCGGCGATATAATAAAGAAATGCATAGAGATATCGTGGATATCCAATAATATAACACAAATGTATCATAGATGCAACCATAAACGCATAGATACAATAATACACAATTTATATTAATGAAATAAATGTACAGTGACTATAAAAATACATAATGAAAGACTCGCTAGAATGGTGGCAACTTATCTATGAGAAGAGATGTGACGGCTACTCTCATTCACAAGAAGATGATTACAATGAGTGTTTGAAGGCCTTTTTACAATAAACATGAATTCCAAAAACCCTAGACATCCAAAAACCTAACCCTAGGAGATGAAGCGCCAAAAGTCACGTGGGCCCCGTTTGGGTAAGTTAGTACATCAACTTCCCGGGGTTGTAACTTTTGCATACGATCTTTGTTTTAGGTGCATGATATCCCATTGGAAATGTATCGTCGAGGAGATTCATTTGGGGGGAAATATCAAAGGAATTTCCATATTGCTCTTTATTTTCCCAAAAAATGTCGTTTAGGGCCTCAAAACGGCTCTGGAAGTTCAGAAACCCGAAAAATTGTTAAAAATAGTAAATTACCAAAATTGCCAGAAAATTGTTTTGAGTTAGTTGGAAAAGGTGGGTGGCCACCGATACCCACCTGGATCAATCCTCCCTCCTTAGGAAGCAATGGCCTCCATTGCGTTGAGTGCCCGAGGGAGAGGAAAAAACGTTTGTTGAATCTACATCTTGATGAGTTGCTTGTCTTGCTGGAGAAGTTGCGTTGCTTAGCTTGTTGAAGGCTATAATGAACCTATCGCTAAAAGGGTTGGACATTTTCAACTAGTCTGGCTACATGAGATGACTGTGTGCAGAAGGAATCTTTGTGTTTTGCTACAATCTTGTCGACCTGCTTCTGTTGGATAGAAGGTGCTTGGGCCAAGGTTGTAGTGGTTGTAGTATCCTTATGTTCCCCTTTTGAACAAATTGTGAAGAAGCTGAATTTTGTAGTATGAGATGCTACCTTGCGGCACTGTTTAGGTGGAAAATAGTTGGAACTACCTCTAGTATTTTGTAGAGATGACACCCTAGAGTAACAATGACACTATGGAGTCGAGACTCATAAATAGCATGGCGCTTCCACATATATGGCTGGCCCAAAAAAACATCACAGACATCCAATGGGGAAACATCACATAATACCTCATCTTGGAAAGGTTGGATGCCATATGATAATCGACGTTGCTAGCTGACACAAATATCTCGTCCTTGGCGAAGCCACCCGATGTTGTATGGTTGCGGGTGTGGTGTTGTCGACAATCCCAGCTATTTGACGACCTCTACTGAGATGAAGTTCTTCTGACTTCTGCTATCAACAATAAAATGCAGCGGGGTCCCCTTCACCCACATCTGTGAATGAAAAAAGGAACTCCCCCTCTTCTGGATCTATTGGTTCTTCTAGTTGAATTGTTGCAGTCACGACAATAGCAGTGGGGTCTGTGTCCTTGATTTGTCTTTTACCAGTATTTTCAGAATCAGATTCTGAATTAGGGTTCGGCTCCTTGTCTTTGATCTCGACCACCAATGACTGTTTTGAGCGACATTCATTGGTGTTGTTCCAGGGGATTTTGTGGAAATCGCACCATTTTCCAGTGTCCTTCATCTTTACGTGACCCTTCTTTTCCTATGGCTTAGACTGGTTTTTAGGAAGGTGTTTGTTAGGGCCATCTTTCTCATACTTTGGTTTTTGTGGATTTGTAGATCTGAAATCTCGTTTGTTCTGGTGCTTAAACTTTTGCTCAATTTTAACAACATATTGATAAGCAAAACTGAGTGATGAGATGTCTAGAAAATACATTTCAGTTTGGATGTATCTGTGTAGAGTCCCACGGTATTTTAGAACCACATGTTGCTCAGAGTCTTTGATACCCATCTTGGTGCACAAGGTATGGAAGGTATTGGTGAACTCCAGAACTTCTTGACCCTCTCTTGCCATAGTTTGGTCCATCTCATGTATTGGTCCTCATAGTTGCCAACAGGGTAATATTGTTCCTTTATCACATCCACAAAAAAATCCCAAGTGGGCTCAGCCCCATATATTCCATACTCCTCTGTGGAACTTTTCTCCCAGTAACTTTTCCACCAATGTTTGACATGGGGGAGAGCTTTAAGGAGTGCGAAGGTGATCTTTTCTCTATCGAAAAAATTGTGAATAGAGAAATAACCTTCTAACAAATTTAACCATTTATCTAGGGCATTCGCATCTATCTGACCTTCAAATATAGGAATATCAAAATTGACTTGTACCTTAAAAGGCGAGGTGCCTCCAAAGTGGCCACTTGATGAAGATGTGCCTGATGCTATCGGAAGGCATTGAAGGATGTGGGAAAAAATCTCCATCATTTCGTCCCTCTATCGCGTGAGAGCTTGCTTAAGCAACATATTGATAGAATCGTCTACTACGTCGTTTTTCTTTTCTTCCACCATTGACGGTTTCTTGGGTGTGCGAGAGCGATTTTTCTCAAGAGAGACAAGCTCGAGACCCAACTTGCTATACTCAGACCTCGTCGGGGACATGCACTGAAAAACAATCAAGAGCAACTTGCTCTGATACCACTGATCTAGATTATTTTCAGCACGAAATGAGAGCAGAGATATAATAAAGAAATTCATAGAGATATCACAGATATCCAATAATATAACAGAAATGTATCAGAGATGCAACCATAAACACATAGATACAGTAATACATGATTTCTATTAATGAAATAAATGTACAGAGACTGTAAAAATACAGAGTGAAAGACTCGCTAGAGTGGTGGCAGCTTATCTCTGAGAAGAGATGTGACGACTACTCTCATTCACAAGAAGATGATTACAATGAGGCTCTAAAGGCCTTTTTACAATAAACAGGAATGTGTAAAACCATATACATCCAAAAACCTAACCCTAGGAGATGAAGTGCCAAAAGTCATGTGGGCCTCATTTGGGTAAGTTAGTACATCAACTTCCTAGGGTTGTAACTTTTGCATACGATCTCTGTTTTAGGCACATGATAGCTCGTTGGAAAGGTATCGTTGAGGAGATTCATTTTGGGGAAAATACCAAAAGAACTTACATATTTCTCCTCGTTTTCCACAAAAAACGTTGTTTAGGGACTCAAACAACTACGGAAGTTCAAGAACCCGAAAAAATGCTAAAAATAGTAAATTACCAAAATTGTCAGAAAACTATTTTGAGTCAGTTGGAAAAGGTGGGTGGCCACTGATATCCACCTAGATCAATATTATTGCAATTGAGAAATTTTGATAATATTCATTTAATATTTTGATTTTATTTGAAAAAATATATATTAATAATATTATATGGGTTTTGGTTTTATTTGTTGAAAAATATATTAATTGTTACTTTATTTAAGCATTACCATGCCTAATGAAAATTGAAATCCATTGTGAAATACAAAGAAATTCTACAAGGAATTATAAGTGTGTGTGTGTGTGTGTGTGTGTGTAAAGAGCTCGTGTAGTTTTATGATTCTCAATTACAAAAAATTATTGGAGTTGCCAATATTTAAATGCTAATTGTAGGTTAGTAGCTTAAATTATTTTTAAGAAAAAATAAGGAATTTTATTTATACTTAAATGTTGTCTGAAACTTATTATTATTTCTCCATATCCTCTTGTACATGAAGTATATCGGGCCTTTTGGCCTCTAGGAAACAATATGGAATTCCATTTATACTTGATGCCGACTAAAAATTAGTTATATTGATTCTGCTTTTTTCAAATCCTGCAGGAGGTTATTAAAGAAGGTCTTAGCTTACTACTAAAAAAGGGAAAGAAAGAAGGGAAGTTATATGGGGTAAAGTTTTCAAGGTTAGTAAAGATCTTACATTTGTTCTTTGTGAACGATGTGTTAATAATGACAACTTCTTCGGTTGAGGAGTGGTTAGAGATAAAAAAATATTATTGTCCTTCTGTAGGGCCTCTGGTTTGTTGATAAATTGGTCTAAATCTATCTTTTATTATGTTGGAGTCTTTGGAGATATTTTAGAGAATTTAAATGTTTTGTTTCCCCACAATTTCGAGGAACTTGCCAAAGGCTTCCGGTACCTTGGATATTTTCTAAAGGCTGATGCTTATAAAACTGTGGACTGGAGATGGCTCCTCACTAAAATAGAAGAAAGGATAGGTTTGTGGTGTAATAGATGGTTGTCTATAGGGGGAAAATATACATTGGTTAAATCGATGCTCGAAGGTCAACCTGTGTATTGGATGGCTTTGTCGGCTATACCTGCTTCCATTTTGTAAAAAATACAGAGAATGATGTTTATCTTTCTGTGGTCGGGTGATGTGGATAAGAAAAACCTCCATCTGTGTAGATGGGATTACATAGAAAAGACAAATAATTTTGGAGGTTGGGGAATCCGAAACATCTTTCTATTCAATAATGCCTTGGCTGCAAACTCATTGTGGCGTGTTTTAATGAAGGATGGGGTGTGGAGCAAGGTGATAAAGGACAAGTATATTCCCCATTTCTCTATAGTCACTTGGCTAAGGATGAAATCAACTACAACTTTGTTTGTCTCATAGAGTTGGCAGAATTTGTTAAAATTAGTGCACTTGATCACACATTGGCTCAGCTGGAGACCGGGTTCAGGTCACTCGGTGCAAATTGGACTAGACAGTATTTTGGGTTTGGGGGAGGCTTCATTCTTTCCAAGTCAACTCCTATCTGAATTAAAAAGAAAACATGTGGTATATCTTTATCAGGATTTTGGTGCTAGCAGGTCGGGTTTACCTTTCAATTATTGGAAATATAGTGAAGAGATTGTTCTATTTGGGATCCTAGCAGAGGAATGGGAAGCATTCTCTAAGAACTTGAGTAGCGCGGGGATACATTTACAAAATACTGATGACGTGCTCATTTGGACTGGAGGAGATAGATCAGGAAGCATTTCTATAAAAAATATTTATTTGGCCCTTGCAAAGAAAAATTGGCCAATTGGTGTCGGGGGATGGAGAAGACACATGTGGAAATGGGATCTGGCACAAAAGATAAAACTCTTTACTTGGTTATCTGTTGAGAATAGAATTCTTACCTGGGACACTCTGCAAAGGAAGGGATGGCAGGGACCAAATATTTGTCACTTGTGTTTCAAAGAGGTCGAATCTGTGTTCCACCTATTTGTTTCTTGCAGTTTCTATCGGGAGGTGTGGAACAAGATTTTTAAGGAATTTGTAATTATTACTACATGGGAAGGTAATTCTTTATGTGAATTCTTTGAGAATTGGCATAAAAGGAGGCCTCCTACTTAACACTTCCATCCATTATCTACTGGTTTGTATGGTTGGAGAGGAATAAATATATTTTTGAAGGAAGCAAACCATTGACTTTCTCTATTGTTTCAAAGGTTAAAGCCCTTCTCCCCTCTATGCCTTTGGTGAAGAAAGTAAAATATTGCATTTTTCACCCCCCTTGTCTTATTACTTCTATAGTATGTTGGTTCAATGGGGCCATGTACTTAAGTGATCTTAGGTGTGGGGCGAGGGGCCTTATAAAGACTAGTGAAAACTCAGTCTATAAGTGGACCTTCAATTGTGGACAGGGGACAAACACGAGGGAGGAATTGTTGGGAGCATGGGTGACTCTTTTCTTAGTGGAGTGCCTGAATCTTGATGTATTCCAAGTAATTGGTGATTCAAAGATCATTATTGAGTGGCTGAAGGATAGAGGCAAGCTCCAGATCACCTCCTTGATGGGTTGGATGGACATAATTAAAATGCTTAAGAACTCATTTAGAGATACCCACTTTACTCATGTCTAGAGGGAGATAAATATGGATGAAGATTTTCTCTCGAAAAAGGCACTTTCAAAGACTGAAGGCAAGTTAGAATTTAGCCAGTGGGTTGATGGAAATGAGGGGCCCACAATTTGTTTTTATTAAATTGTGTATTTGAATTTTATTAATCTATTTTGTTAATCAGTACATATTATTAAAAATCTCTTATTATTAAATTATATTTCCTTCTAGTTGTCTGTACCTAAAGCATAAATCATTGTAGTGGAGTTTCTTCAATTGCAAATAAGTCAAAATGAGATAAGTTCGAGTAAAAAAAACTAAGCAAAGCAAAGAAGATTAGTCATAATTATAAAGATGTTGAAAACTCTCTAAAAATAAAGTTGTAGCGAAAAACCAAGAATCTAACTCAACATTGTATAGATCCAATCTTCAAGAAAAAGGCTTAAGACTTTTTTTTTTACACAGGGAACCCAATCTTGAAAATGGCAATTTTCACGTTAGTGGGAAAATAAAGGGACCATAAACAACTTGTTGATGGTATAAGGCAATGGTGATAAGATTGAGTTATCAAATAAAGAGGTTAGTAAGTATTGGTGCTTTGGAACCCAAGGAAAGGTTTAGACATAATTTCATCCTCACTTTTCTTTTAATGATATCTTTTTCTTAATAATGTTTATATCATTTAGTTAATATCTTAAGGGGTTATCTTAATCAGTTGTTACCAATGTTGTTGGGCATTTGGTTAGTTTCATGGTAGTAGGTTTCTAGTTTGAACTCCTATGAGTGAGACACACTAATCTATCTTGACGAGTTTATTAGGAATGCCATCCATGTTCAATGTGGGGAAGAATCCCTTAGGCTTCTTCATGGGATTTCCTTGGAATTTTTTTAAATATTTAGTTATTAATGATTATAACAATGAAATTAGATGTTTTTAGTAGAATTAAAGATTTGTAAAAAAGTTGGTTTTGGTTAATTGTATAGTACCCAATTTTATTTGACTATTGAGATGGACTAAACATTATTATTTGAGG
>ML778737.1:682594-699484 GCA_009831015.1 Picea engelmannii
AACATTTCTTTCAGAATCAAAGTGTTATTTTTGTTGTTATTCTTATATCATTTCAGTGCTATTGTGGTGATTGTTCTGGTTATATTGTTGTTATTATGCCATTTCTAGCATTTTATTTTTGTTCTGCATACTTTTTATATCTGGTATATTACAAGTGGTATCATAGCACTTTCCTCGGAAAAAAGTGTGGGTTCAATTTTTTTCAGGGTAGAGACGTATTCTAGCTTCTTTAAGCCACAAAGATATGTCGTTATGTGCATAAACCCACGGTTTAGGGATTCATACACGCAAGAAATACAAGTGGTACTTAAGCGCACATCTGTTGGCCACCCTTGTAACCCATGTTGGTACCCCTTCGAGTGGTATCAAATTAGACAACACCTGTGTACGGATCGACCTAGATTACCTAAAGCCCTCTTTAGATAAACCGATCGGTCACCTGACTGCTATAGTGCCACCGAGAACAACACTCGGGAAGATACTCTCTAGTACCTGGGTAGTTGGGTAGTACAAATAAGGGTACGGTCTATCCTCCTTAATTAGTGCCCTAAGATATTGGGCCGAGTACTACTGTTGGACCCCACATGTATATCAGAGAGCTATAGCACAGGGAAAACCCTTGTGTGTAGAACCCTTGAATACCTAACCCTTGGGGACAGAAACATAAACAAATTAAAACATACAAGATCTATTGCCGCACAACTGTGTTCGGGTTTCTAAATCACTTCACATTCCTTCCTGGTTAAGAATTTGGGCATTTCATCACTGTAGTATTCTTCAAATTGGAGTATAACTTCGCAGGTGTAAAAAAAAAAAAAAAAAAGTCTGCAATTTGTTTCACCATTATTTGAGACCTATTCCATTGGATTCATCTCTTCGCCCTTATCACATTCATACATATCCTTTTTCGACAAATTTTTTTACCCCACCCGCCCCTTTTTGGTTCCCTCATCCTCATGGCCCATACCCATAGCCAATACTTGGAAGCTCACTTCAATACCTTGCAATCTAGTCTCACCAAGACCCAACAAGAAGTGAAACAACTCAGTGCCAATGTTGTTTCCATCAATACAACCATGCAGTTCTCAATGGAGGAAATCAAACAAGACCTGACCACCTAGCTTGAATCAGTCTTTTCGTCATTTTGCACCAAGCTTCATATCCCTACAAATAACCCTTCCTCCGACTCACCTCCACATACTTAAGGTGAACATTCCTCTCATTCCCATAACTTTCAGTACCATCACTTTCAACGTGACCTACGCCTTCCATGGGTGGATGTGACCAAATTTGATGGCTCAGACTCCACTGGTTGGGTAACCCAAATGGAACATTATTTCTCTTTATACATCATTACAGATGACTTGGCCAAACTCCGGTATGGTGTTCTCCATCTAGATCAAGAACATTGGCAATGGTGGCAATGGAGAGAAACTTTCCCTCAAGGTTATATTGCATGGACACACTTTGTGGCAAAGACTTATGAACGCTTTGACACTGACACCAACCATTTGGGCCATTTGAAAAAGTTGAAACAATCAGGGACAATGGAAGACTTTATATCTTCCTTTGAGTGCCTGGATTTTCAGACATAGGGCATGTCCGATGCCTTTTTCTGAGAGTGTTTTATCAGTGGACTCAAGGATGAGATTCGGGCCCATGTCCTCATGGCTCGGCCTCAGAGTTGGGTGGAGGCTACTAAAATAGCTAAAGAAGCACAATAGGTTGTATCTTCTCAAAACTGAAAACCCTCCTTTATCCCTCACCCTAAACCAGTAAATCCCACTACTCCCCCCGCTCCACTAAAGATCCAAAAATTGACCAGGGCTGAAATGGTTGAACTCCAACTCAAAGGCCTTTGTTATAATTGTGATGACAAATATTTCCCAGACCACAAGTGTAAGGAGAAAAATATTTTTATGGCCATCTCCGAGGATATTTCGGAAGAGGATGTTGAAACTCCCCTTGCGTTTGAGTCACCTGAAACCATTGACATAATCCCTCCTTCAGACCCTCCCGAAGTAGAACCGGTCATTTCCCTCAATGCTCTCACTGGCTTCTTCACTCCCCAAACCCTCAAGCTAATCGGTTACATCAAGCATCAGAAGGTCATCATTCTGGTTGATAGTGGAAGCACCCATAATTTTATTCATCGCTGCATTCCCCAAGAAACTCATTGCTACATCCATGCCATCAATAATTTCCAAATCATGATTGCCAATGGTGGCTCCATGAAATGTGGAGGGTGTTGTGAAAATGTGCATCTCCAAATTGGTGACTACCACCTGAAATCTCATATGTTTTCTATCGACATGGGCGGTTGTGACATTGTGTTGGGTGCAGACTAGATAAGGACTTTGGGTCCCATTCTCATGGATTTTAAGGAATTAACCTTGCAATTCGACCAGGAGGGCCACCAATATAAGTTCGAAGGCATCATTGTCGATTCACCTAAGATCATTCATTCCCATCGCATGGAAAAGCTGCTCAAAAAAGGTCATTTTGGTGGTATTTCCCAACTCCATGCCATACAAGCAACATAGACACCCTCGGTTCCGCAAGACCTCAAAACCATCCTTTATAAACATCAAGTGGTATTTTCCACTCCCTAAGGACTCCCTCCTTCCTGTGGTGTTCATGATCATTCCATTCCCCTTGTACCTGGAAGCCTTCCTCCCAATATCTGTCTGTATCGTCACCCCTTTTCCCAAAAAAATGAAGTTGAGAAAATGGTCGAGGAACTCTTTAATGCAGGCTTTATCCACCGTAGTATGAGCCCATACTCTTCTCACATGGTCATGGTCCTGAAGAAAGAAGGTTCTTGGAAAATGTGTCCTGACTTCTGTTCCCTCAACAAACTTACCATTAAAGACAAATTTCCCATTCCTGTCATTGATGACCTCCTAGATGAATTGAGTGGCACCCAATTCTTTACTAAACTTGATCTTCGTTTGGGCTACCAAAAAATACATATGAAAGAGAATACATTCCAAAGACTGTCTTTAGAACTCATGAGGGCCACTATGAGTTTTTGGTCATGCCCTTTGGCTTGTGTAATGCCCCCTCCACCTTCGAAAGCCTCATGAATCATGTCTTCCATCCTTTCTCCATCATTTTGTCTTATTTTTCTTTGATGATATTCTCATCTATAGCAAAACCTGGACAAACCATCTTTCTCATGTGGATCGAGTTCTCCATCTACTCTCTCAGCACCAACTTTTCCTAAAAAAGTCTAAATGTGATTTTGGCGCCTCAGAAGTAGAATACTTGGGTCATCTGGTTAGCAAGGATGGTGTAGTGTACCTTTTTGACAGTTCGGAGCTTATAACGCACTATGTAACAATCTGTACACACTTGTCACATAACACATACAGTCTAGTATATACTCCACATGCATTTAACACAATTTAACACCTTTAAATTCCAGAGTAAAACATATGTCGTTACTGCTATAATTAGACATTCCAGAGCTTTTAACAATAATTCATTTACACAGCGGAAAACATGGTACATAAACAACACGGTCATGCACCACATGATCAAAGCATAATTCAAATACTTATCTTTTAACAGCTGTAGAAATCACCAACCAAGTGCAGGCCTTCCACGAACCTCCCAGTCTTAGACCACACTGTTCATCAGCTCAACAGTGGGTCACCCCCGAGCTGGGACTGAGCTCCACCCCAAGGCAAGGAATCCTAGGCTAGGCTGAGGTTACAGGGAAGACAACATAGAAATATCTAGAAGGATTCTTCCCAAAGATGCCATCTTACGCCCACTACTGCCAGACTCTCATTCCCCACATTCCTGTTCCACCCGGGAGTATACACCTTCACACGCACAGTCCATCGGTGCTAACCTCCCTCTCTGGGTCTTGGCAACAGGCTGGATCAGGAAGTCTCAGAGCCCGTAGCTGGTGCTGGGCACTCTCTGGAAGAAACCACTTCCCAACAAACTCTTTCACCTGGAAAGAGTTGCTCACATGCCAACAAGCTTCACGCAGTCCAGAACTGCGTGCCACAACAAACACAGGGAAAACAGACATAGGCTTCCCAAGAACTGGTTCAGCAGCCACAGGATATTCTCACGGACAGGATTTCTGAACAGGGTTCCATGCACAAGCTCACTCAGTGTTTTCTGGGAAAACAAAGACTCTTTCCCGAAATTGACATGGACATTTCATTCAGGGAATGCACACACTGATTTTCTCTCAAAGACAGACTCCACGACTCTGAACAAGGGTAAACATGCATTCTTCAGCACCCAACACAGGCTTCCTCTCTGTAACAGACACACACGAGGTCTCTTGCAGTCTAGCTCCTCCCGCTCCTGCTCAAGGCAGTTAGGTTGAATGGAATGTGAGAGATCCCCCCCCACGGCTGTTCCTTTCTATTTTATTTGCATGCGTCAGGGTGGACATTTGTCACCCTGGGAACTGCATGTGTTCCATCCACCTGCCTCCCTGTACACGCCTTTCCTTTTTGCTAGGAATTTAGGATAAAATAATATGCACATGGATTTTTATGAATAATATTAAAATATTATTCCAGGTCTTAGCCCCTAGGCTCAACACTTAGCCCCTTTCCCACCTTCCAGGCCCTAGTTCCTTTCCCACTTTGTGGATGCTCAGTCCCCCTTCACTCATTCATCATGGTCGGTCTGCACCTGGTGGTGTTTATATTTTATTGATTATTCTGCATACATACAAGTACAACCACATGCTCCTGGCCTTCAAACACTTAGGCTTCCTGGCCTAACAAACACATAAGCCTTCCGGCTTATACAAAACTTGGCTCACCATCCTAGAGAACACATTTTACAATTCATTATATATATATCATGATCTGTAACGGGGCTCGGCCTTGGGGACACTACAATCCCCCTCCCCTTATTTTTGCACTGTCCTCAGTGCAAATTTACACCGCATCTGCAAGTTCTTCAAAATTTTCAAAAAGGTGCGGGTACTCTGCCTGCACAACATCTGCATGCTCCCATGTCGCATCCTCAGGACCGTACCAGGTCCACTAGACCTTTACAAGCTCTATAGCTCGATTCCGGAGCTGTTTTCTTTTCCTGTCCAATATGCGTACAGGATGTACTTGCAAGACACCTTCTGGTTGCACCTGAATCACAGTCCAATCGATAACATGATTAGCATCAGGTACATATTTCTTAAGGAGTGAAACATGAAACACATTATGTATATTCATAGATGCAGGTAATTCAAGCATGTATGAAACTGGCCCAATCCTTTCCAGGATCTCAAATGGCCCACAAAATCTTGCTGCCAACTTGGCGCAACTCCCCAGCTTCAGGGAACTCCTGTTAGTTTTCACTTTCAAGAAAACATGGTCACCCACTTTGAATTCTCTATGGGTTCTGTAACTATCAGCGTAAATTTTTTGCCTATCCTGGGCAGCTTTCAGATTCTGTTTGATTTTTATCATTTGATCTTCCATTTCTTTGAGTAGTTCAGGTCCAACTACTACTCTGTTAGCTGGATTATCCCAGCTCACTGGAGTGTTGCACTTTCTTCCATAAAGTGCTTCGAATGGGCTCATCTTTAGAGATGTATGATACCCATTATTGTGGGCAAATTCTACCAGATGCAGGTAGTCTTCCCACTTTGATGGTTTATCCATCACATACATTCTCAGCATGTCTTCTATTACTCTATTTACTCTCTCTATCTTTCCATCAGACTTGGGATGATATGCTGTACTGAAGTTCAGATTCATTCTGAATCCCTTGAACAGTTCTTTCCAGAAGTTCGAAGTGAATTTCGGGTCCCTATCAGACACAATTGTCTGAGGAATTCCATGCAAGCGTGCAACTTCTTTTAAAAAGATATCAGCAACCTCTGCTGCTTTGTGGGTGGTTTTCAGTGGAATAAAATGGGCAGCTTTAGTAAGCTTGTCCACCACCACCATGATTGAATCATGCTGCTTGCTTGTTCTGGGAAATCCTATGATAAAATCCATTGTTACCACATCCCATTTCCACTTAGGAATAGGTAAAGGCTGCAACAACCCTGCTGGGTGTCTGTGCTCATCCTTGACCTTCTGGCATTCCATACATCTAGCGATGTATTCATCAATTTCTTTCTTCATACCTGGCCAAAAATAATGGCCTTTGACTGCTGCCACAGTCTTCTGATATCCAGGATGTCCAGCATAAGCCACATTATGCATCTCCTTTAGAATTGTCAGCTTCAATTCTCGGTCATTGGGTACATATACTTTGTTCTTATACAAAAGTAGACCATCAGTTCCCAAGGCATAACCTTTCTCGATCTGTGGTCTTTCATGCTGCTGTAGCTTTGCTACAAGATTTCTGTACTGCAAATCTGCACTTACAGCCTCCATAATTCTATTTTTCAACTCAATCTGGTACATGCTAATGGCTGTAGCATGTAATTCGTGCACTTTTCTGCTGAGTGCATCAGCCACCTTATTTTCTTTCCCTTTGATATGTCTAATATCAAAGTCATATTCACACAAAAATTCCAGCCATCTAGTTTGCCTGGCATTTAAGGTTGGTTGATCAAATAAATATTTTAGACCGTTGTGGTCTGTTCTTAGTTCGAATTTCTTGCCCATGAGGTAGTGTCTCCATTTCCTCAATGCGTGGACAACTGCTGCCAGCTCTAAATCATGAGTGGCATAATTCTTTTCATGCTCTTTCAGCTTTCGGGATACATAGCAAACTACAAATCCTTCTTGACTGAGAACTCCTCCCAGCCCCTCCTTACACGCATCTGTGCACACTACGTAATCCTTGTTTGGATCTGCAATCTTCAGGATTGGAGCACTAGTGAGTAGCTGCTTCAAGCACTGGAAGCTGCTCTCACATTCTTCAGTCCACTGGAACTTCTTCCCCTTCCTTTGCAAGGAAGTGATGGCATGAGCTATCCTTGAAAATCCGGCTATGAGCCTCCTATAATAGCCTGCCAGACCCATAAAGAATCTAACTTCTGCCACATTCCTCGGTGCTAGCCATTCTCGAATGACCTGTACCTTCTCAGGGTCCACTGCGATCCCTTCCTCTGATATAATGTGTCCCAAGTAATGGATCTGTCTTTGGTAAAATGAGCACTTGCTCATTTTTGCATACAGCTGGTGTTCTCTCAACACCTGCAACACCATTCTCAGGTGTTGTTCATGCTCTTCCTCTGTCTTGGAATACACCAAGATATCGTCCAGGAAGACTATAACAAACTTGTCCAAATAATTTCTGAACACTCCATTCATTAAGCACATGAAAACAGCAGGCACGTTGGACAATCCAAATGGCACCACTGCAAACTCATAATGACCATACCTTGTTCTAAAGGTGGTCTTGATGATGTCCTCATCCTTTATCCTCACTTGGTGATATCTAGATCTGAGGTCTATTTTCGAAAATATTTTCACATCCTTTAACTGATCGAAAAGATCATCAATCCTTGGAAGAGGATATTTGTTCTTGACAGTGACTTTATTCAACTGTCGAAAGTCAATGCACAGCCTCATCGTCCCATCTTTCTTCTTCACAAATAGGACCGGGGCTCCCCACGGTGACACATTGGGGTGAATGTAACCTTTCTTTAGTAGCTCTTCGAGCTATAGTTGCAACTCTTTCAACTCTGGTGTGCTCATTCTATAAGGAGCCTTCGAAATTAGAGCTGCTCCAGGCATCGGATTTATAGAAAAATCGATGTCCCTCTTCGGAGGTAGTCTAGGCACCTCCTGAAATACGTCCTTAAATTCTTTGAGCACTTTGTGGTCTTCCAAAATCGAGACCACATCTTGGAATACTTCTTCCACCCGGGCTGCAAATAATTGACAGCCTTTCCAGTAACATTTCTTCATCTGCATAGCTGAGATTTCCCTCACAGCCACAGCTCTGGGAATTCCTTGGACTGTTACTTGATTTCCTTCTTCGTCTAGACATGTAAATATCTTGTTGCGGAAATCCAGAAGGGCATGGTGCTGGTCCAACCAGTCCATCCCAATTAAGCAATCGTATGAGCCTAAATGCAGAATATTCAATTCAGCCTTAGTGCTCATTCCTTTCATGTCCACTGAACAGGACTTAACCAATTCAGTGACCTTCCTCTTGGTCCCTGTGGCCAACTACACTAACCAAGACTTCTCATGTTTGCTTCTCACTAGATGCAAACTTTCCACCGCTCTAGGATCTAAATAACTATGGCTAGCCCCTGAATCAATTAAAATAATAAGTGGTCGGTTGTTGATCATACCTTCCACTTCATTCATGTGCGATTGAAATTCTACTTGCTTATTGTCCAGGGATGCATAGTTCCTCGACATTCTGCTACCCATATCCTCCACTTTTTCAGCTTGTTGAACAGTATGTACAGTTCCTGCCTTACCATTTTTATGAGGACAATTTCTGTACTTGTGGTTTCCTTGACAGCCCCAACACTGAATGGGCGCCTGTCTCTGTCTTTGTGGTCTCTCTTCAGTCATTCTCAACTCTCTAAATGATGGCTGTCCCTGAAGATTGTTTCTGAAAAAGGAAGGCTTGCTTCCCTTTTGCCTCTGTTCCTTCTTAAACTTCCTCTGATCATTCCAAGCCTTCTGAAAGGTAGGCTTTTCTCTTTGCTGTTCGTATAGGCATTTCACCCTTCTTATGGTTTCTTCCATGGTCTTAGGATCATCGTATTGAATCTTGTCACCAATGGAAGGTGGTAGTCCACTCAGATACCTCTGAATTTTAACAGCCTCGTCTTTGATGAATAGAACATACTTCAGTAGTTCTAGAAAATTTCGTTCATACTCATCAATGGTCATGCTTCCTAGCTTGAGTTTGAAGAACTCCTTCATCTTTCTGTCATAGTATCTTTTAGTCAGGTATTTCTTCTCGAAATACCTCATAAACTCCTTCCACGTGACCTCTTTCTCTCTGAAGTGTTGCACCTGCACAAACTGATCCCACCACATGGACGCTTTTCCTTTTAGCTGGTACATTGCAATTCTTCCTTCTGCATGGGTAGAATAATTCTGCAGCTGGAAGTATTTCTTCATGCCAAGCAACCATGTCTCAGCATCTTCCTCCTTCTTATTCTCTCCATCAAATGTTGGAGGTTTAATTTTTTTCATCTCCCCTTTCAATTCCTCCTTTCCAGATTTTTGGTGTTTTCTGATAGGGGACGGGCTTGAACTACTGTGTGTCTTACTGCCAGAATGTCTTTGGGAGCAACTAAGATGTCGACTACCACTCCTCGATCTACTTCTTCTCCCATGGTTTCTGCGACTCCCTGTCATACTTGAGTCTCTTCCTTTCTCGAGTTTCTTCTCTATTCTTTCCAGACTCTTTAAAAATTTTAAGTTTAATGCACCCTGCCGGTCCCTGACTTTCATGAGCTTTCGGCTATTATCTTTGCGACCTTTGGCCTCTCTTTGCAATCCTTCAAGGATTTTCATTATATGTCCTTCCTTATCCATCTTCTTTCCATGCCCATTAGAGTTCTATCCTTCGACTCCCAGGTTAACATCCTTTCCTTCCCGTTCATCTTCTATTTCAGGGGTAAACTGCACTTTTCCCCGCTCCATACTCGGTGTTGATTAACTGGGATTCTGGCCTTCGTTGAACTCTGCACACGCACTCTGTGCAATTAAATTTGAAATTTGTCAGGCCATTAAACCTTCACAAACAATCCACAATATTTATAAGCCAGTTCGAACAACTAAAAAGACATTTCGTTTTAAATAAGTCTCTTGAACTAGAAGTATCATGTATCTCTCCCATTTCTTTTGCGTTTGAGGTCAATTCCCAAATAGTTTTGGCACTCGTCAGTCTTCCGCAATATAATGCGCAGACAACTCAATTTTGTCGAGCCTTCGTCTCTTGAAAATTCATCATATTTCATAACCATCGATGTTTAATAAAGTGTTTCAATTTCACGAATTGTCTGAGCTCAGTTCAGCTCTGTGTTTTTCAGGTGTCCGAGACTTCAATTTTCGATATTTTGGGACTTTCGGGACTTCAAGTTTTGGGGTTTCGTAGTTTCGAGCTTCCTGATGTTGAGAGTTTCTCATCTCTCCACTCCCCGATCACCAATGAGCTCTTTTATTTTATTTTTTATTTTTATTTTTTTCATGCATTAGCCCTCTTGCTAGGTTCTTGTCCCATATGACTAGAATCCATAAGACCACGGCCTTTCCTTCCTGTCGGGATTTCAAGCTTCAAAACGCAATGCGTCCCCTTTGTGCACTAGCCCTCCTAGCTAGGCCCTGGTCCACGTGATTGCTACCATATGACCTCAGTCAAACCTCTGCATCGGAGTTTCAGGGTTTTCGATGTCAAAATACAATCGACCCCAAGACTCGCGATTCCTGACGCGCGTTATCTTCAGCTAGCCCTCCTGGCTATAGCTTCTGTCCAATGTGACCATCACCCTATGACCACAACCTTACCCCTCGGGGTTTCGGGGTTTGCGATGCCAAGATGATACGCCTATAGAATTCCCGACTCCTCGAATTTCGACTCTCTCTGTCATGCTGACAGTTGGTCTCCACTATGGTATTTTCCTCAGCTCTGATGTGCTGACAGCTATCCCCCACTCATCGGGGTTTTGCGTTTCATGATTCCAGAGTGCATAAACCCCACATCCACAGGATTCCCAATATCCCGATGGACCAAACGCCGATGGATGGCTTCCTTATCGGGACTTTTCCCGATGGCGTTGATGGTTTCCACGCGTCCCTTACCTGACAGACGGTCCCGATTTCTCCGGGTTTTCACGACTTGTGATGTCCCGAGTTTCTTGTCCTCAGGAACTCCGATACACTGACTTCCCGATGCACCAAAGTGCCGACGGGCGCTCGATCTCTACTACGTGTCTCTTTCCAATGGATGGCTCCAGATCTCGTCGGATATTTCACCCCTAGTTTCTGAGGTTTAACCTTCAGACACCTCCCGGCATATCCAATGGCTGTCGAGTTTTCTGGTCGAGATCTGACGACTCAGATGGTTTTTAACTAACTCGGGGTTTCGTATATTGTGATTTCCACACCCCTCTGCCATTTCCAAAATAATTTTAATCCTTACGCACATTTTTCTAGATCCGACGGTCACGAGGGCTCACCTTCCCTCCCGAATGGATCCTAAGGTTCTAACACCATTGGTGTAGAGACCTGTCTCCCCATCGCCGTAGACCACATCGGCTATAGTTTCACTACACCGCTAAACTTCCTGAGTTCTTAATAAAACTCGTCAAGTGTCTCCTTGACGCTTCAGAGCAAACCAGGGTCCGAAATTGGTCCTCCCGACTCAATTTCCCCTCGCATTCTCAGTCCAAAGACCGCTGCACTGGCCCATCTAGGCTCAGTGTCGAAACCTTCGCTCTGATACCAATTTGTAACACCCTTTTTACTAAACTACCCTGGGTTACTATAAGACTGCTTGGCACATAACCCAGAAGATCTATAGCACACCTTGGCTACCGTGTAGGTGATACTACGCGGAATAACACATTCTCATTCATGGTTAATTGCATGCATTTAAGCAATGAAATACGTTATTCTCAGAGTAAGCATAAGAGTCATTTTAACATAAATACTCCATGTCAATTACATTAATCCAAATACACAACAGAATGCATGATCATTTTAATACACAGAGATACAAAGCATATTGATAAAATGTGATAAAACATAGTTAAACACTTATCTTGTAACAGTGGTGAAATCCACCAACCAAGTGCAGGCCTTCCACGAACCTTCCAACCTTAAACCACACTGCTCATCAGCTCAACAGTGGGTCACCCCCAAGCTGGGACTAAGCTCCACCCCAAGGCAAGGAATTCTAACTAGGCTGAGGTTACAGGGAAAACCACACTTAGAATCTGGAAGGATTCTTTCCAGGATGCCCTCTTATGCCCACTACTCCTAGACTCTCATTCCCCACATGCCTGTTCTACCTGGGAGTATACACCTTCACAAGCACAATCCATCAGTGCTAACCTCCCTCTCTGGGCCTCAGCAACAGGTCAGATCAGGAAGTCTCAGAGCCTGAAGTTGGTGCTGGACACTCTCTGGAAGAAACCTCTCCCAACAACATCCACCTCCCTCACCTAGAGAGAGGTCACACACAGGCTCAATTACCACCTGCACTGGACAACAATTCACGTGCAATCCATCTCTGCCTGACCGCACCGTCCACCGGGAATACAGACTCAGGCCTCTCAAAACAAGCTCAGCAATCGCAACTAGGTCTCATGGTGTTGATTTTCAGAATTGCCTAAGAAGCAATTTCCATAGGGAATTACATAGACTTTTTTCCCCCTAGCCGAATAGTCGTTTCCCTTCCCCTTACCCAGGATAGACTCACGCCCTAGTGTCGGGAATGAATGACAGACAATCCATGCAAGGGGTCACGCAGGTTTAGACAGTTCAGACCCGGGGATTTACCAGCTATCCAGACAAACACAGACACACGCCTCCTCGATTCAGAGGAGGTACGAGGGTTTTGCTGCAAGAGTCAGACCCCCCTTCCCTTCTCGTAGTCCGTGAGTTCTATGGAGGAGGAACCCCCAACACGGCTCATCTCGTCCTTTTATTGCATGGCTAGGGTTGACACTTGTCACCCATGCGACTGCACGCGTTCCTGCAACGTGCGTGCCTTCCACCATTTGGAAATCACATGTCCTACCAACAAGGACCTAGGTTAAAACATATAATGCATTTCTCTTTTGGAATAATATTAAAATATTATTCCCAAGGCTTAAGCCCCCTAGGCTCAACACTTGGCCCCTTTTCCCACTTTCAGCCCCCTAATTCCTTTCCTACTTTGTGGACGCTTAGTCCCCCTTCACTCATTCATCGTGGTCAGTCTGCACTTGGCGGTGTTTATATTTTATTGATTATTCTGCATACATACAAGTACATCCATAGGTTCCTGGCCTTCAAACACTTAGGATTCCTGGCCTAACAAACACATAAGCCTTCCGTCTTATACAAAACTTGGCTCACCAGCCTATAGAACACATTTTACAATTCATTATATATATATCATGATCTGTAACGGGGCTCGGCCTTGGGGACACTACAGATGGCGTCAGGGTGGATCTTAAAAAGATTGAAGCTATGCAAGACTAGCCTCACCTAAAGACTCTCAAAATCTTGTGTGGATCTCTGGGCTTAACAGGGTATTATTTCAAGTTTGTTAAGAATTATGGAAATATTGCAACACCTCTCACTGCTCTCCTAAAAAAGAACTCTTTCACTTGGACTCCAGCTGCTACTCAAGCTTTTAAAACCTTGAAGATGGCCATGTGCACCACTCCAGTCCTGGCTCTTCTTGATTTCACAAAGACCTTTGTCTTGGAATGTGATGCCTCGGGAAAAGGAATTGGTGTTGTCCTTATGCAAGAGGGTTGGCCTTTGGCCTTTACCAACAAGCAACTATCTGAAAGAAATCTGGGCAAATCAATCTATGAAAAGGAAATGTTGGCTATTATGCATGTCATTGATCTGTGGCACCTTTATCTATTGAGGCAACGTTTCCAAATTAAGACAGACCATCAAAGCCTCAAGTATTTTTTGGAACAATGCATTTCCTCCTCGAAGCAAAAAAAATGGGTGACTAAGTTCTTTGGATATTATTACGAGATCATTTACAAGAAAGGCAAAGAAAATATGGTTGCGGACACACTTTCCCGAAAATATGAAGATGAAGGATCCCTTTTTTCTCTTTCCTTCATTGTACCAGATTGGCTCCAAGCCATTCACCAAGAATGGCTACAAGATCCCAAAAGTTTGCATCTGATCCAACAATTGCAGTCCAATGCTCCAGCTTCCCCAGGGTATTCTTGGCTCCATGATGAGCTTTGATACAAAGGCCGTTTGTATTTAAGTGAACAATCAAAGCTTAAATCCACGATACTTTCTGAGCTTCATGCTACACCCACAGCGGGGCACTCCAGGTTCACCAAAACCTATGACAGGGTCAAATGTTCTTTTTTTTGGGATGGTATGAAATATGACATTCATAGTTTTGTCATTGAATGTGATGTGTGTCAATGCAACAAGGGATAAACAGTCAAATATCCGGGCACACTACAACCGCTTCTGATTCCACCTGCTATTTGGAAGGATATCTCTATGGATTTTATTACCGGCTTACCCAAATCGGGAAATAAATCAGTCATCATGGTGGTTGTTGACCGCCTTTCCAAGTATGCTCATTTTTGCGCTCTTCAACACTCATTTACATCATCCATGGTGGCTCAAATTTTCATGGATCAGGTCTTCAAGCATGGCATGTCACACTCTATTGTTTCTGATCGCGACCCAACTTTCACAAGAATTTTTTGGCAACAACTATTCAAGCTACAAGGCACCCAATTGCATCTCAGCACAACTTATCATCCCCAGACTGATGGTCAAACGAAAGTTGTCAACAAGTGTTTGGAAACATATTTTAGGTGTTTTTCCTTTGGAAAGAAAAATCAATGGGCTCAATGGTTACCCCTAGCTGAATGGTGGTACAACACTTCATACCATACATCTACATGCATGACTCCTTTTGAAGCGGTATATGGACAGAAGTCACCTTCAGTTCTCTCATACTTACCTGGTGTCTCGAAGGTCTAGGCAGTTGACCAAATACTTATAGTTCGAGAGGCTATTCTCTGTACCCTCAAAGATAATTTGGTCATGGCACAAAATCGCATGAAGCAACAAGCAGATCAAGGTCGCTCTGAACATCAATTTGCAGAAAGGGATCATGTGTTTCTTCAACTACAACCTTACAAGCAAACTTCCCTCAAGGCCGAGCATTTTCAGAAGCTAGCGTCCAAATTTTATGGTCCTTATACCATTCTCAAGCGTGTGGGACAAGTAGCCTATCAATTAGCTTTACCCAGTCATTCGAATCTACATTTTGTTTTTTATTTTTCATGCTTAAAGAAGGTGATTGGAACTAAGTGCCAAATTCAAACCAACCTTCCTGAGTTAGCCAAAGAAGGATCCATTTGGCTACATCCACAAGCGTTTTTGGACTAGCGTGAGCGTCGCCTACGTCAGAGAACCATCAAGGAAGTGTTAGTCGAGTGGAAAGATACAACTCCAACAGATGCCACTTGGGAACCAACTACCATTTTGCAGCAATTTCCACATCTCAAGCCTTGAGGACAAGGTTGTTTTTAAGGGGGAGGACATGTTAGGGTCCTAACCCGCACATAGGTAGAACAATATATTCAGATGTAATAAAGTTCAATATTAATAAGGCCTTGCAATAAGATAGAATAAGTTGAATGTAAGAAGACTTAATAGAAGCTTACGCTTCTAGAAGGATCTTCCTGTAGATGCTTCTTTTGATAGACATATCTAGTATAAATAGGAGTCGAGGGTATGAGAACCCTAGCTTGGATATTATTGTAATAAAGCTCTACTCAACTGGAGGTTTCCCCCTCAAAGAGGCCCGTGAACATTGCTTTCAAAATCAAAGTGCTATTTTTTTTGTTATTCTTGTATCATTTCAGTGCTATTGTGGTGATTGTTCTGGTTATATTGTTGTTATTCTTCCATTTCTAACATTTTATTTATGTTCTGCATACTTTTTATATCTGGTATATTACAAAGTTATTACTAAGCTTATAACCTCCAATATCAAAGACAAATTGGATTTCTGTATTTCAAATGAACCCTTTGTTTTTCTAAAGGACAGGCTTATCTCTTATGCTATTGGACTTGCTCAAGAGTGTATGCACTCTTCAAAATCCAAGAAGATGGCCTCCATAATTCTAAAATTGGACTTAAAGAAATCCTATGATAAAGTTAGTTGGAGTTTTTTAAGAATGTTGCGGATCCAGATAGGCCTTAAATGGGAGGTGGTTCAATGGATAATGGGATGTGTATCAAGTGCAAATTTTGCAGTTCTGGTCAATGGTTCACCAACAAACATCTTCAAAGGCTTTAGGGGCTTAAGGAAAGGTTTCCCTCTTTCAACTTTGCTATTTCTTCTGGTGGTGGAAAGTCTCGAAAGATTGATGAAGAAATCCAATTTGGAATGTTTTTTCTCAGGTTTAAAAGTAGAAAATGGGATAGCCATCACTCACTTACTTTTTGTGGATGATGTATTGATTCTTGGCATTGGATCTATTGAAGAATGGACATATTTAAAGAATATTATTTCTTCTTTCTGTCAAGCCACTGGAATGGAAGTTAATTTTCATAAATCCTTCCTTCTCTATAATAATTTGGAGGCTAAGAAGGTTGAAAGGATTGAAGATATTTTTGGAATTCCCATAGCCCATCTAGAATGTGGTTTGAAGTATTTAGGCTTATTCCTTAATCCTAATGACTATAAAGTATCTGATTGGATTGGAAGCTCCAGAAAATAGAAAAGAGAGTTGGCAACTGGTCTTTTAGGTGGCTCTCACTGGGAGACAGATTAGTTCTCATCAAATTTGTCCTTCAAAATATCCTAGTTTATTGGTGCACCTTAGCAAAGGTTCTAGCTGTGATCAAGACAAAAATTAGACAAGTGTTTTCGAATTTTCTATGGAGAGGAGCAAGGAAACCCTTAGGTTTTCATGTTGCTATATAGGATATGATAGAAAAACCTAAACTTAGATTGGTTTTCACAAGCCTTAGCATCCAAGTCTTTATGGAGAGCATTGTTCGAGATAGGTTTGTGGAGTTTAACAATGCACAAAAAATACCTCAAAGGAGTAAATGTCATCTTTTGGTTGAGAAATGAAAATTACAGGTACCTGTTAGCCTCACTTTTCTGGAGGAATCTTCTATTGTCTGTTCCTTTTTTAAAGAAGTGGTTAGCTTGGTCTATTGGCACTGGTATCAGAGTTTTGGTAGGATTAGACCCTTTTGTTGGAAGTGGCCCTTCATTCAAACTCTCTACAAGTCTCATTAGTCATCTTCA
>ML778737.1:717399-743491 GCA_009831015.1 Picea engelmannii
GCTACTTAACCCTTTCCATGAGCAATCTCCTCAATATATAGGAGAAGATTGTTTAGTTACTTGGATAAAGAGTAATCCCAAGATATCTGGAAACTCATTAATTTTCCAACCATTCGAACTCCAACTCATCCTTCTAGAAGATTACTTCTAGAAGGATCGAGAACTTATTCATTTTCTCCCTTTAGAAACATTTCCGCACCCTAACCATTGACACAGTGCGGAAAGTCCACAGTCAAGATGAATGAAGCATGCGGAAATTAAGGATTCCCGCAAGCGAGACATAAGCAGCCTGCGTACTATTCCCAAAAATGTGAATTTGAGAAAATGACAAGTGTAACTTTCTTCTTGAAAATGATCTTTATGAAGAGTTAGATCTTCCATCACCATGTCATTATCATGTCATCATCTCGATAACCAAAAATGTGGATAACAGTCATAAATCAAGTTCGTTCGCTTCAACTTAAGATTTTCTACAAGAGTTTGCACCATGATCCAAAATAGTTTTGTTTCGTTGGAGGTTTTTCATGAAACACATCTGACAGGGATACCCATCATTCCCTAGGTTCTTGGTGCTGAAGCAACGGAGGCCCTGGACGAAGTGAAAAAAGAATTGGTAGATGTGCCTTTTCTTCTTCTGTTATGATCAAAATCTGGGAGCAAACAAGCACTGGAGAAGCAGTCGGCTACAATGGAAGTGCTTTATGTCTCTGACTATGGATTTAGTGATCAATTATCTCAGAGAATTCGACTTGCAGAATATGACTATGTCTATTAAAACAATTGCAATGACCAATAGAACCGTGATAGGTGACAATAATGAACAACCATATGGTTACCCATCAGATAAGATATCACTTAGCAGAACTGGCTACTTTCTCTGAGAAAGAAACAAAGCCTCATATACAATAGATTGAGGTTTCCAGCCTTGTAAAAGGAAGAGGAGCATCATCGAAAAGACCATGAACACTCAACAAAGCATCAAGGTAATCATTTTTGCAAATTTTGAAGTTTTGGACAAAGCTAAGTTTTCAGTGGTTTAGGTGAATAGGACGACTGTTCATTAACCATCGAAAGAAGAGCTTTCGATAGTTAATACACCAAGAATTCCTCTGTGTTAACCACTGAAACCTGTAACTGGACAGAGAAAGTTGAATTTTGCACAGATAAAGGTCTTACTGATCCAAATAATTTGAAAACACTCGTAATATATAGATGATGAATTATGTAGTCAAAGTCAAGACCCGTTTTTGGTGTATAAGGATTAGAATAGGTAGTCAAGTTGGTTTTGGTACCTATTTTGTGGCAACAAATTAAGATTTTTTGTAGAACTCAGCAAATTCGAATTTTATCTCTTCGAAGAGTCATCAATCAGCCTTGGAAGGCTATTCTGCACTACAGAAGGACTCAACAAGATCTAAAGACCATGGAATGTGGGATTGACCTCATTTTGAGGATCATTCCTTATCTTTTGCAAGTTAGTTTTGACTTTCTATTTTAGGCATATCTGATCCATTAATTCAGGATCTAGATATTGTGTTGTAAAAGCTATAAAGCTGAAAATAGAAGAGGAACACAAGGTTCAACTTTGGAGACTCTTTCAGATTTTGTACTCAAGCTTCTCATTTTCATATTAAGTATTGCAAGCTTCTTTTGCCATAACTTGTTCAGATTTTATCTTCTTACCTATTCTGTACTTGCACCTGGATATTATATTCATGTTGTTATGCTTATCTATGCCCGATAACTGTCATCTTATCATTGCATTCATAAGTTAAACTTTGCAAGTATTTTTGTGATTATTGTAATTGGCCATTTATATATGTTTTATATATGATTTTGAGGGTATAATAGTTATTTCTCCACACATCTATTTACTAGTAAAATCTCTGAACATTTGTGGTTGAAAGCCTTGTCCATCTAAATGTGTTCATGCATGTTTTGAGTGAGGAGTGATTTAGTCATCCAACTTGATCCAAATCCAGACCTATTATTGAGAAAATAGTTTCCAAAAAGATTAAGTTACCAGGCATCTCTGACTTACACCCTAGGAGAGTTTCCTGGAGTGATAACAAATTGTCGTCATTGCCAAGGAGAGGAGATCAAAGCTCAACTTCCTTGGGAGACAACAAGATCCAACTTTGATTATAGACAAAGTCTGGACATATATTCGGTTGTAATCATCTATCTGGCGACTCCATGAAGGATGGATTCAGTGGAGACTCCACAACATTCAGATGTCAAAAGCGTTTTCTGCTCTTTTGGCTCGGAGGTTTGCACCTCTCAATTTTTCTTCAGTTCTTGGTTTCCCACATCCAATACCTAATATGTCAGAATGGGGAGATTTTCTTCCTATCTTCAAAGAGAGCAATGAAGACAATCCTACAGAACACCTCCTCAAGTTTCATGAATGCATGGATCTATTAGATCTACAACATGGAGATGTTCGTATGAAGATGTTCATGTTTTCATTGTATGGTGATGCACGTCAGTGGTATTTTTCTTTACCTCCTTCCATCATTTCATCATTGAAGGATTTTCACAGAGAAATCACTGAGCATTGGAAAAGGTTTTATTCAGATAAGTTTGCATTCAATAATTGTTGTCAAGAATATGAATTGCATTCTCAAGTTGAAAATATAAATAGAGAAGAATATCTCCCTCATCATCTACATCACATCTCTAATGACCTTCATGATGATGTGCTTTCACATCAACATAAACTAGAAACAGATTATAAAGGAGCTGAATGTTCTCTAGATACACATAGAAATGATCATCTTTCTTTTGGTCAGATATCCGTTGAAATAAGTAAATCTAGCCCACAATTTTCAGATTTGCAGATCAAGAGAAGTGGTAGTAACTACGAAGAACAAGATTTCCAGAGAACATCTAATCTCCTAGAAGGACAACAAGAGGATTATATTTCTCCTCATATACCTTACATCTCAATGTTAGATGAGAAGGATGAATATAATGAGCAAAGAGATGATCAGAGATGTTGTCATAAAGACCAAATTGCCTCCTTTGAAAACTCTGAAGATGTTGAGCAGATTGCAACATATAGTAAGGACAACTTTCAGTTTTTTGATTTGCAGACATAGGAGAATTGCAGCACACATGTAGAAGAGGATGATGAGGGAAACTTAGAGTTCCCAGATTTGCAAAGACTGTCTAAACTTCAGCTAGAACATCAGAAAAATTGCAACATACATGAAGAGGAAGATGACGAGAAGAAAGGTTTAGATCAGCAACGCATCATGCATATTTCTTTGACCAAGGTGGAGCAACCCATATTTAACATTGAAGGCATTAAACATCATTTCAATTTTCAGTTGGATCAACAGTTCAAAGAGGTATTTCTTTGTGGATTTGATGACCATGTTGCTAACTATTTGGAATCTATGAGTAGTAAATGTGTTAAAGTATTCTTGTCAGAAGAAGATTGTCTTTATCATCTATTCAAACTTCTTTTTTGCATGATATGGCTTCCATTGTTTTTCGGGTCAAGATCTAGCATAATGTCAGTAAATCAGTTCCTTACATGGCTTCATTGGAAGTATCACTTCACTTGATAAGAGGTAGTACAGTTGGTTAGTGTAGGGGTAGGCAGAGGAATAAGCTCGCCATACGAGCAGTTAGATCTTTTTCAGTTGTTGATTTCATGAATAAGTAGGAGGTTCCATGCAAGTTACAGGTTTGCAGAAGAACAGTTGCACAAGTTAGATGACTCCATGCCCAATGCTAAAGGTAGCTAGATGACTCCATGCCCAATGACCAAAGGCAGCCAGATGACTCCATGCCCAATGCTAAAAGGCGATTGGAACTACTAGGTTCTTGGAAACCTCGCAGGGATGTCTCCATCCCAGTTGGAGCCAGTTGTTAGCGATAAAAAATGAACTGGTATTTTTTAGAGTGTCTTCATTACTCTCTTTTTGAATTGTCATTTTCTTAAGTCTTTTGGACAATGTCATAACGTCCAAACCCTTCATTAGGATTATGTTCATGGCTTTGTCCAAGGTTATCTTTTGACCTGCATACCAAAAGATACAATAAATGTTACTTAGCTTATAACCCTAGCTCTTATGGTTTTATTATTTTCTAACAAAATATACATTTTTGTAAAAATACCAAAAAGTATGCATGTGCATAAGTGTCAATCTTTAATCATATTCGTAAGCATAACCTAGCTTATGATTTTTATAGATTTAACCAAAAGATTGGAAAGGCCCACAGGCCGATTCTCATACACAGCCCCAAATCATAGTCAAGCTACAAATCAACAGGTTCAAGCCACGAGTTGACACACCAGCCAAGTGCAAGTGCCAAGCTATAGGGGATCAAAGGTTTCAAGCGTCGAGTTGACAAATTTGAGATTACAGGTGTTCAGTTTTTTTGCCGAATAAGAAGAACTATTATTAACCAAGCGCTAGCAACAAAGACATATCTATAGTTGTGTTGATGATACAAGTGTCACATGAGTTTGTATGTGTCAAGGCGTAGCAAGGTTGTAGTCAACCATATATACAAGTGTTGTTATGAATTCAGGCCACGACATTGAAATAGAAGTGTTATATCAGGGTGATCAGGTACCAGTCAGCATACAAAATCAATTCCATGAGTCAATCCATAAATTAAGCCATGAATCAAGCTACAGGGTTTTGCAAATTTTTCAACAAAAGATTGAATGCTCCAGATATCAAAGAAAATTTGTAGGGTTTGGATGATAGAGCTCGATAATTGTCCACTATCTAAAACATGGTGATGCGCTTGCAATGGCTGCATGTTTTAGTTTTTCCCATCCAACACTAGAATTCCTTATAAGAAAATATGCCCAAGTCTATATACATTGATGTGAGCAGCAGACATTGTGTTTTAAAGAAAAGAACAATGAAATTACTCCATTTTCAATCATATTGGGGTTATTTGTTCATAACATGATGATTTTTCATTGCGAACCAGCTTCTGCTTTAAAAGTCTGAACCAATAATTGATGTCGAGCAGAGCAAGGAAGTCAAGGGAAATATGTATGATATCGTTGTTGAAGGTTTTTGACTTCTTAGCAGGTGGATTGGTCGTGTTTGGGAACAATGTGCATGGAAATTATCCAAAACTTGTAAGGATGTTGTTCCTCTTAGTCTAGATAATCTCTCTGCAAATATTTCAGATTATGAGAAGGTTGTTTGGTGCAATTATTCCCATGAAGAGAGAAGAGCAATGGTTGAGCTTACACCAGAGCTTGAAGACATGGCATTTTCGGTGGAAGATGTCATGGCATCTCTCTCCACATTCTTGATGGAGGATGACATGTTGGTAATGCTTGCTTAGAAAATAGTTGATATTAGCAGGTGTATTTTGCATTGCAAGTCTGTCATTGGTTGTTTTCATACATCTGCACTACAGTTGCGAGATTTTCTTGTCCAGATAAAAAATTCTTTGGAGAGAGCTCTGCAGAAGGCCCAAATGTCAATTGCACTTAGGGACACAGAGGACTGTTGTGTCTGTAATGGGAAATCAAGAGAAAATTTTGAAAAATTCTAATTCACTGTGAAGAATGCAAGGACGGGTATCACCCTTCATGTTTTGGGCTTATGCAATCTCAGACATGGACAAATAGACATGCTATGTGCCTATTTTGTACTGTTGTAAGAAGTGGATCATTAGCTAATGCTGATGCCTGTAGAATGGTTTCACAAAAAAATCACCGTACTATTGGCGTTTTTGTAGAACTCTTGAATGAGTCAAAATGCCTTCCCCCATGCAAGATCCAGGAGGTAGAACTCATTCAGGGCATTGTCGAACATGCAAAGAAATGGAAATCTTATTTAACAGAAATCACTAGTGATGCTCTGGTTCCCCAAGATAAAAATTCTATATTAGACTTGTTATTTCACTAAAGACAATTGAATTGGTGGAGGTCCAAGTAGAAGAAAGTAATAAGCTTACTAACAGAGTTTTGAGATTAGATCTAACTGCTAGTCATAAATCAAGTTCATTCGCTTCAGCTTCAGATTTTCTACAAGAGTTTGCACCATGATCCAAAATAGTGTTGTTTCATTGGAGGTTTGTCATGGAACACATCTGACAGGGATACCCATCAGTCCCTAGGTTCTTGGTGTTGAAGCAACAGAGGCCCTGGACGAAGTGAAAAAAGAATTGGTAGATGTGCCTTTTCTTCTTTTGTTATGATCAAAATCTGGGAGCAAACAAGCACTAAGGAAGCAGTCAGCTACAATGGCAGTTCTTTATGTCTCTGACTATGGATTTAGTGATCGATTATCTTAGAAATTCAACTTGCAGAATAGGACTATGGCTATTAAAACGATTGCAATGACCAATAGAACTGTGATAGGTGACAACAATGCACATCCATATGGTTACCCATCAGATAAGTTATCACTCAGCAGAACTGCCTACTTTCTCTGAGAAAGAAACAAAGACTCCTACACAGGAGATTGAGGTTTCCAGCCCTGTAAAAGGAAGAGGAGCATCATCAAAAAGACCATGAACACTCAACAAAGCATCAAGGTAATCATTTTTGTAAATTTTGAAGTTTTGGACAAAGCTAAGTTTTTGGTGGTTTAGGCGAATAGGACAACTATTCATTAACCACCGAAAGTAGAGCTTTTGGTAGTTAATACACCCATAATTCCTCTGTGTTAACCACTGAAACCTGTAACTGGACAAAGAAAGATGAATTTTGTACAGATCGAGGTTTTACTGATTCAAATCATTTGAAAACACTCGTAATGGATAGATGATGAATTATATAGTCATATTCAAGACCCGTTTTTGGTGTATAAGGATTACAAAAGGTAGCCAAGTTGGTTTTGGTACCTATTTTGGTGGCAACAAATTAATATTTTTTTTGCAACTCAACAAATTTGAATTTTATCTCTTGGAAGAGTCATCAATCAGCCTTGGAAGGCTGTTTTGCACTGCACAAGGACTCTACAAGATATGAAGACCATGGAATGTGGGATTGACCTCATTTTGAGGATCATTCCTTATCTTTTGCAAGTTAGTTTTGACTTTCTATTTTAGGCATATCTGATCCATTAATTCAGGATCTAGATATTATGTTGTAAAAGATATAAAGTTGAAAACAGAAGAGGAATGCAGGGTTCGACTTTGGAGACTCTTTCAAATTTTATACTCAAGATTCTCATTTTCATATTAAGTAATGCAAGCTTCTTTTGCCATAACTTGTTCAGATTTCATCTTCTTACATATTATGTACTTGCACCTGGATATTATATTCATGTTGTTATGCTTATCTATGCCCGATAACTATCATCTTATCATTGCATTCATAAGTTAAACTTTGCAAGTATTTATGTGATTATTGTAATTGGCCATTTATATATTCTTTATATATGATTCTGCTAGTATAATAGTTATTTCTCCATACATCCATTTACTCGTAAACTCTCTGAACATTTATGGTTGAAAGCCTTGTCCATCTAAATGTGTTCATGCATGTTTTGAGTGAGGCATGATTCATTCATCCAACTTGATCCAAACCCACACTTATTATTGAGAAAATAGTTTCCAAAAAGATTAAGTTACCAGGCATCTCTGACTTATAGCCTAGGAGAGTTTCCTGGAGTGATAACAAATTGGCGCCGTTGTCGGGGAGAGGAGATCGAAGCTCAACTTCTTTGGGAGATGACAAGATCCAGCTTTGATGATAGACAAAGTTTGGACATATATTCGGTTGTAATCATCTATATGGCGACTCCATGAAGGACGGATTCAGTGGAGACACCACAACATTTAGATGGCAAAAGCATTTTCTCCTCTTTTGGCTCGGAGGTTTTCACCTCTCAATTTTTCTTTAGTTCCTAGTTTCCCACATGCAATACCAAATATGTCGGAATGGGGAGATTTTCTGCCTAGCTTCAAAGAGAGCAAAGAAGACAATCCTGCAGAACACCTCCTCAAGTTTCATGAATGCATGGATCTATTATATCTATAGCATGAAGATGTTCGTATGAATATGTTCATGTTTTCATTGTATGGTGATGCACGTCAGTGGTATTTTTCTTTACCTCCTTCCAACATTTCATCATTGAAGGATTTTCACAGAGCATTCACTGAGCATTGCAAAAGGTTTTATTCAGATAAGTTTGCATTCAATAATTGTTGTCAAGAATATGAATTGCATTCTCAGGTTGAAAATATAAATAGAGAAGAATATCTCCCTCATCATCTACATCATATCTCTAATGATCTTCATGATGATGTGCTTTCACATCAACATAAACTAGAAATAAATTATAAAGGAGCTGAATGTTCTCTAGATACACATGGAAATGATCAGTCTTCTTTTGGTCAGATATCCATTGAAATAAGTAAAGCTAGCCCACAATTTTCAGACTTTCAGATCAAGAGAAGTGGTAGTAACTACAAAGAACAAGATTTCCAGAGAACATCTAATCTCCCAGAAGGACAAGAAGAGGATTATGTTTCTCCTCATATACCTTACATCTCAATGTCAGATGAGAAGGATGAATATGATGAGCAAAGAGATGATAAGAGATGTTGTCATAAAGACCAAATTGCCTCCTTTGAAAACTCTGAAGATGTTGAGCAGATTGCAACATATAGTAAGGACAACTTTCAGTTTTTTGATTTGTAGACACAGGGGAATTGCAACACACATGCAGAAGAGGATGATGAGGGCAACTTAGAGTTCCCAAATTTGCAAATACTGTCTAAACTTCAGCTAGAACATCAGGAAAATTGCAGCATACATGAAGAGGAAGATGACGAGCAGAAAGGTTTAGATCAGCAATGCATCATGCATATTTCTTTGACCGAGGTTGAGCAACCCATATTTAACATTGAAGGCATTAAACATCATTTCAATTTTCATTTGGATCAGTAGTTCAAAGAGGTATTTCTTTGTGGATTTGATGACCATGTTGCTGACTATTTGGAATCTATGAGCATTAAATGTGTTAAAGTATTCTTGTCAAAGGAAGATTGTCTTTATCATCTATTCAAACTTCTTTTTTGCATGATATGGATTCCATTGTTTTTCGGGTCAAGATCTAGCATGATGTCAGTAAATCAGTTCCTTACATGGCTTCATTGGAAGTATCACTTCACTTGATAAGAGGCAGTACAATTGGTTAGTGTAGGGGTAGGCAAAGGAATAAGCTAGCCATACGAGCAGTTAGATCTTTTTCAGTTGTTGATTTCATGAATAAGCAGGAGGTTGCATGCAAGTTACAGGTTTGCAGAAGAACAGTTGCACAGGTTAGATGACTCCATGCCTAATGCCAAAGGCAGCTAGATGACTCCATGCCCAATGACCAAAAGCAGCCAGATGACTCCATGCCCAATGCTGAAAGGCGATTGGAACAACTAGGTTCTTGGAAACCTCGCAGGGAGGTCTCCATCCCAGTTGGAGCTAGTTGTTAGCGATAAAAAATGAACTGGTATTTTTTAGAGTGTCCTCATTTTCTCTTTTTGAATTGTCATTTTCTTAAGTCTTTTGGACAGTGTCATAATTTCCAAACCCTTCATTCAGCTCCTGTTGATGGCTTTGTCCAAGGTTATCTTCTGACCTGCATACCAAAAGATATAATAAATGTTACTTAGCTTATAACCCTAGCTCTTATGGTTTTATTATTTTCTAACAAAATATAAATTTTTGTAAAAATACCAAAAATTATGCGTGTGCATAAGTGTCAATCTCTAATCATATTCCTAATCATAACCTAGCTTATGCTTTTTATAGCTTTAACCAAAACATTGGAAAGGCCCACAGGTTGATTCTCATACACAACCCCAAATCATAGTCAAGCTACAAATCAACAGGTTCAAGCCATGAGTCGACACACCAGCCAAGTGCAAGTGCCAAGCTACAAGGGATCAAAGGTTTCAAGCATCAAGTTGAAAAATTTGAGATTATAGGTGTTCAGTTTTTGTGCCGAATAAGAAGAATTGTTATTAACCAAGTGCTAGCAACATAGACATATCTACAGTTGTGTTGATGATACATGTGTCACGTGAGTTTGTATGTATCAAGGCGTAGCAAGGTCGTAGTCAACCATATCTACAAGTGTTGTTACGAATTCAGGCCACGACATTGAAATAGAAGTGTTATATCAGGGTGATCAGGTACCATTCGACATACAAAATCAATTCCATGAGTGAATCCATAAATTAAGCCACGAATCAAGATATAGGGTTTTGCAAATTTGTCAACAAAAGATTGAATGCTCCAGATATCAAAGAAAATATGCAGGGTCTGGATGATAGAGCTCGATAATTGTCCACTATCTAAAACACGGTGATGCACTTGCAATGGCTGCATGTTTCAGTTTTTCTCGTCCAGCACTAGAATTCCTTATGAGAAAATATGCCCAAGTCTATATACATCGATGTGAGCAGTAGACATTATTTTTTAAATAAAAGAACATTGACATTACTCCATTTTCAATCATATTGGGGTTATCTGTTCAAAACATGATGATTTTACATTGCGAACCAGCTTTTTCTTTCAAAGTTTGAACCAATAATTGATGTCGAGCGGAGCAAGGAAGTCAAGGGAAATATGTATGATATCGTTGTTGAAGGTTTTCAACTTCTCAGTAGGTGGATTAGTCATGTTTGGGAACAATGTGGATGGAAATTCTCCAGACCTTGTAAGGATGTTGTTCCTCTTGATCTAGATGATTTCTCTGCAAATATTTTAGATTATGAGAAGGTTGTTCGGTGCAATTATTCCCATGAAGAGAGAAGAGCAATGGTTGAGCTTACACCAGAGCTTGAAGACATGGAATTTCTAGTGGAAGATGTCGTGGCAACTCTCTCCACATTCTTGTTGGAGGATGACATGTTGGTAATGCTTGCTTGGAAAATAGCTGATATTAGCAGTTGGATTCTGCATTGCAAGTCCGTCATTGGTTGGTTTGGTACATCTGCACTATAGTTGCGATATTTTATAGTCCAGATAAACAATTCTTTGGAGAGAGCTCTACAGAAGGTTCAAATGTCAATTGCACTTAGGGACACAGAGGACTGTTATGTCTGTAATGGGAAATCAAGAGAAAATTTTGAAAAAATCTAATTCATTGTGAAGAATGCAAGGACGGGTATCACCCTTCATGTTTTGGGCTTTTGCAATCTCAGACATGGACAGATAGACATGTTGCGTGCCTATTTTGTACTACTGTAAGAAGTGGATCATTAGCTAATGTTGATGCCTGCAGAATTGTTTCACAAAAAAATCACCCTACTATTGGCATTTTTGTAGAACTCTTGAATGAGTCAAAATGCCTTCCTCCATGCTGGATCTAGTACGTAGAACTCATTCAGGGCATTTTCGAACGTGCAAAGAAGTGGAAATCTTATTTAAGAGCAATCACTAGTGATTCTCTGGTTCCCCAAGTTAAAAATTCTATATGAGACTTCTTATTGCACTAAAGATAATTGAATTGGTGGAGGTCCAAGTAGAAGAAAGCAATAAGCTTACTAACAGAGTTTTGAGATCGGATCTAACTGCCAGTCATAAATTAAGTTTGTTCGCTTTAGCTTAAGATTTTCTACAAGAGTTTGCACCATGATCCAAAATATTGTTGTTTCGTTGGAGGTTTGTCATGAAACACATCTGACAGGGATACCCATCAGTCCCTAGGTTCTTGGTGCTGAAGCAACGGAGTCCCTGGATGAAGTGAAAAAATAATTGGTAGATGCGCCTTTTCTTCTTTTGTTATGATCAAAATCTTGGAGCAAACAAGAACTCAAGAAGCAGTCAGCTACAATGGCAGTGCTTTATGTCTCTGACTATGGATTTAGTGATCGGTTATCTCAGAGAATTCGAGTTGCAGAATAGGAATATGGCTATTAAGACAATTGCAATGAACAATAGAACTGTGATAGGTGACAACAATACACAACCATATGGTTACCCATTAGATAAGATATCACTTAAAAAAACTAGCTACTTTCTTCGAGAAAGAAGCAAAGCCTCCTACACAGCAGATTGAGGTTTCTAGCCCTGTAAAAGGAAGAGGAGCATCATCAAAAAGACCATGAACACTCAGCAAAGCATCAAGGTAATCATTTTTGCAAATTTTGAAGTTTTGGACAAAGCTAAGTTTTCAGTGGTTTAGGTGAATAGGACGACTATTCATTAACCACCAAAAGCAGAGATTTTGGTAGTTAATACACCTAGAATTCCTCTATGTTAACCACCGAAACCTATAACTGGATAGAGAAAGCTAAATTTTGCATAGATCAAGGTTTTACTGATCCAAATCATTTGAAAACACTCGTAATGGATAGATGATTAATTATGTAGTCAGATTCAAGACCCGTTTTTGGTGTATAAGGATTAGAAAAGGTAGCCAAGTTGGTTTTGGTACCTATTTTGGTGGCAACAATTTAAGATTTTTTGCACAACTCAGCAAATTCAAATTTTATCTCTTGGAAGAGTCATCAATCATCCTTGGAAGGCTATTCTGCACTGCACAAGGACTCTACAAGATCTGAAGACCATTAAATGTGGGATTGAATTCATTTTGAGGATCATTCCTTATCTTTTGCAAGTTAGTTTTGACTTTCTATTTTAGGCATATCTGATCCATTAATTCAAGATCTATATAGTGTTGTAAAATCTATAAAGCTGAAAATAGAAGAGGAACACAGGGTTCGACTTTGGAGACTCTTTCATATTTTGTACTCAAGCTTCTCATTTTCATATTAAGTAATGCAAGCTTCTTTTTCCATAATTTGTTCATTATTCATCTTCTTACCTATTCTGTACTTGCACCTGGATATTATATTCATGTTGTTATGCTTATCTATGCTCGATAACTGTCATCTTATCATTGCATTCATAAGTTAAACTTTGCTAGTAGTTCTGTGATTATTGTAATTGGACATTTATATATGTTTTATATATGATATTGATGGTATAATATTTATTTCTCCACACATCCATTTACTCATAAACTCTCTGAACATTTGTGGTTGAAAGCCTTGTCCATCTAAATGTGTTCATGCATGTTTTGAGTGAGGAGTGATTCAGTCATCCAACTTGATCCAAACCCACATCTATTATTGAGAAAATAATTTCCAAAAAGATTAAGTTACCAGACATCTTTGACTTACAGCCTAGGAGAGTTTCCTAGAGTGATAACACCTTCCTTTCGCTCTTCGTCTAACTGAAAACAAACTCATTGGGAAGTTTACCGGGTGATGTCCCTCCCCCAAGGCCATGCATCAATGGTTAGATCTAAACTAGAAGAAGACGATCCAAGGCCAAATGTCCTCGAATTTTTGTGGTAAGGGGTCTTTTGTTTTCCTTTTTGAAAAAAAAGAAGATAGGGATTTAATCTTTCGTAGTGGCTCCTATTTCATGGGATATCAAGGAATGTATCTAAACAAATGGACCTCATATTTTAGCCCGAAAAATGACTTCCCCTTAGTAGTCCCGGTCTAGGTAAGACTTTCCTTCCTCCCTTTTCATTGTTGGAATGATGAAACACTAAGAAATATATGTAATTATCTTGGAAAATGTATTGATCGTGTCGAACAATGATTCACCCTTCAAGCTTGTGTCAGACTCTACATATATGTAGATATGTTAAAAGGATTATGAGAAGCTATTCAACTAACCTTGGATAGTTGGTCATACATTCAACAAGTGGATTATGAGCAAATACCATTCAAGTGTAAATCCTTTCATGAATATGGCCACTTTGTTAAAAGTTGTCCACAAGTCAAATCATCTCAGCCAAAGGAGTAGAATTATGAACAATGGCAGCAACCGAAGAGAAAGAAAACCACTGGAAAGGAAACAACAACATCCCATGTCCAAGGATAAGGAGAAAAGTCGCCTGCTCCCCATACTCGATCCCCAAGAACATATCAGAAAGGGGAGGCCAGTCAAAATAGGTATGTGGAACTAGTAAACCTTGATGAAAATGTTGAATAAATTAGGGAATCTCAGGAAGAAATGAAACGACACACCAAGAAGCTCCAATTAAAGAGGATAGAAGGAGTAAAGAAAAAGAAACTCAACTCTCGAGTGGAGGTGATCCATATCTGCCAAATATTCCCTCCCATACCTCTTCAGGGAAACCAACAAAATATGAGGAAGAGAATCAAGTAAACTATGAAAGTAACATAGAGCTTGAAATCACCTAGCCCACTACAATAAAGAAAGCCAGAAAAAATACTAACATAAATAGAAGGCAAATGACAACAGACTGAGAAAAAGAACTAGGCATCCAAACTACTCTTGAGGAATCCCTAAGAAAAGAGGTCAAGTTAGGAAAATCTCATACCACACACACTAAGGGCATATCCTCTCATCCCTCTAAAGGGGGGCACAAAAAAATGTAGGTAAATGATGAAAATCGTCTCCTGGAATTGTAGAGGCCTAGGGAGCAAGGAAAAAAAAGAAGAAGTCAAAAAGTTAATTAGAGTAGAAAATCCCCTAATCCTTCTATTACATGAGCCTAAGATGAGGGAGAAGGAAGCTCTGCAGGACATGCAAACAGTCTAGAAAGCTGGAAAAGGAAAACCCATCAGTGCAAGAGGTGCATCAGGCGGTTTATGCACATTGTGGAATACAAATGTTTTGAAACAGGTGGACTATTTTCAAGCTCCAAACTGGTTTATGATAACTCTCTCCATGATTTCCATAGGTATGCATCTCTCCATTATTAATATCTATATTCCAAACAAATACTGGGAAAAAGTTGAGTTTTGGGGTTCTCTCTTAGATCTCACAAAACGAAATCTTCCCCATAATCGTATTATTGCGGAAGACTTTAATATCACAAGAAGTCTTAAAGAAAAAAAAGGGGGATTCATAGTGAGAGATCAAGATAGGGAAAAAATGGATGATCTCATCTAAGATTTGGATCTTTTTATGTTCCCCCCATTAAGGGCTCAAATACCTGGAACAATAAAAGGGCAGGGCCTGGGCACATTACAGCCAGGTTGGATTGTTTCTTAATCAACAACTCCTTTCTCACCTTGCCCGAAAAATTCTCTTCTTCAATCCTCCCATGGGCAAGCTCGGATCATTTCCCAATAACTTTGACCTTTGTTTGTGAGATTAATTGGGGCCCATTCCATTCAAGTTTAATCCATTGTGGATGGATCGTCTTGATTTTTTTCCTCTAGTCTCTCACACTTGGTGCCAATGGGTTCTGGGATCCCCAATGCACATATCGGAGTAGAAGCTAAAGCACACCAAAGTAGCCCTCAAATCTTCTTCAAAAAGATTCTCGCGCCCTCAACACATCAAAGTAATGGAAAAAAATCAAAATCTAGAAGAAGTACAAGAAGAAATTGAAACAAATGAAGTCCAACAGACCAATCTAATTCTAGAGAAAGAGGCGCATAGAGATTACATATGTGCCTTGTCGAAAGAATAATACATGTGGATACTAAAGTATAGAATCTTGTGGTTACAAGTGGGATATAAAAACACTTCCTTCTTCCATAGAAAAGTTGAAGCAAGGCAGTGGATAAACTAGGTAACTGAAATAAAAAATCAGTCTAGAGAAACTATAAGTGACTTTGATGAAATCAAACAACAAGCCACAAAGCACTTCACTGAGATGTACTCCTCGGATGGAGACATAGACAAAGATTTGAGTTGTCTCTTTCTCTCCCATACACCACATATGATAATAGAAATTGAAAATCTTAAGCTAATAATCCAATTGAAGAAGATGAATTCCATAAAGCTATTAATCAGTTCCATCCAGATAAAGTCCCAGGTCCCAATGGTTTTACTCTACATTTCTATAAAATATGTTGGTCTATAATCAAATATGATTTCATCATAATGCTTGGATATGTCCAAAATTAAAATAGAATGGGAGGTGCTACAAACTCTTCATTCTTGGCGTTGATCTCAAAAGAAAAAGGGGGTGCCTCTTTTGATAGATTCCGACCCATTTCTCTTTGTAATGTTTCTTATAAAATCATGTCTAAGATAATTGTTAATAGATTGGAACCCTTTATTAATTCACTGATCCTCCCTAATCAAGGAGGTTTTGTTGTAGTTAGGAAAACATGGGACAACTTTATTCTGATTCAAGAGGCAATCCACTCTAGTTTTAGCAGGGGATAATCAGGTATAGTTATAAAGTTGGACATGGCCAACAATTTTGATAGAGTAAGCCATGACTTTGTCATGGAAGTTTGGCAAAAATTCAGATTTGATCAAGCCTTCATATCCTAGGTCGGTTCTTGTATTTCTAACCCTTGTATTTCTCTTCTGATAAATGGAAGACCCACCCATTTCTTCAAATCCTTCAAGGGCTTAAGACAGGGTTTTCCCCTTTACCCTCTTTTATATATACTCATGGTTGAATCTCTTAACAAAATTTTGGAATGGGAATGCTCAAATGGATCAATCCCATGGATCCGAATAGAAAGAGGAGTCAAGAGAATCAATCACTCTCAATTCACTGATGACACACTTTTTTTAAGTGGAGCATCTAAAGTCATGGCAAGGAGATTAAAATAGGTCTTGGAAAATTTCACCATGGTTTCCGAAGGCCTCATAAATAAAAACAAAAGCCAAATCTATGTGTGGAACATCAAGGCCCACAGTCTTTTAGGAATTTCAAAAATCCTCAGCTTATCTATCTCTAATGAATGGAAATCCTTTAAGTACCTTGGGCTGTCCATTTTCTTGAAGTCCCTCCCTGGAGAATATTGGCACATTATTCTATAGAAAGTTAGAGAGAAAATGGAAGCCTGGGGGGAAGTTTGGCTCAACCCTGTAGGGCGCTTAGTGCTAATCAAATCAGTACTATCGTCTTTGCCACTTTTTCATTTTTCTTCTCTTTTGGAACCCATGGAAATTAAAAAATATATGGCGCAACTCATTTGTAAATTCCTTTGGAAAGGGGGTAATTCTAACTCAAAAAAATTCCATCTTGTTAATTGGAATATAGTTTCAACTACCAAGGAACATGGGGGACTGGCAATTAGGCATCCAGAGATGGTCAACATCGCTCTCAGTGTCAAGTTTCTATGGATACTAGTAATATGGAGCAAAGAATGGTGGAAATCAACCATCATCAAGAAATACAGATTGGGAAACATAAAGCGATGTCTGGAATTAGCTCCAACTTTTCACTTCGGGTCTCCCATCTAGAAACTACTTCGAACCTCCATTCCTTTCTTTAAGGAAAATATCTCCTGGGTTCCATAAAATGGAAAATCGATATTGTTATGGAAATACATAATCATGGGCTCCCCCCATTGTATAATATCTCAAAGATTGAAGAACTTAAAGGGCGGATTCTATCCCAACAAAATACTTCCCTGCATGATATTTCAAATTCAAATGAGGATGGAACTTGGAAGTGTTGGGAGTTAGGAGATATTCCTCCTCATCTGTAACATCAAGCTCATCTCTTGGTAATTACTCTAAAGGGGGATTCCTCACTCCACCGAAACATCCTGGACAACAGAGGTTGGGGCGCTACAGGTTATACAGTGAAAGAAGGATATAAAATTCTCCTTACCAATTCAAGGAATCTGATCCAAACATCTCGGTGGAAGAACATTTGAAACTCAGATGCGCTTCCCAAAATCAACTTATTTTGATGGACTCTTGTGCATGGAAAGATCCTAACAGGTGAAAATATGATGAAAAGAGGGTTTAACAATCCTTTCCTTTTTTTTCTCTCTGTCAAATAAGTCAGGAAAAAATCCAACATATTTTATGGGAGTGTGATTTTTCCAAACAAACTTAGGCTACAATGTATGAAGAGTTGTCTCATCAAGTAAGATGTCCTTCTAAATTCAAAACCTTAATGGGAAAATGGGAAAAATACTACCAAGGGTCTTTCCAAGGGAAATATGTATTTAAGAGATTGTGGAAATCTTCCCCCAAATTTGTGAGTTGGCAGATCTGGCTTACTTAGAATAAAATTATTTTTCTGAATAAAAGGATCCACCCAAAAAATGTATCAAGCAAGGTGATAACCCATTTGACCAAGTTCATGAACACCAAAAGGTTGATATTGGAGGATCAATCTAGGTGGAGTAGATCTGAAAAATCTTGGATCTCGAAATTTAACCTTCTCCACACTCTGTGCTCCAAGCCTTCACAACAATCACGCTGACAACTTCATTCTGCCTCTTTCATTTTTGAGCAATGCATCCCTTCTCAGTATGGGCACACTCTTTGTTTTGATGGATAATCCAAAGGAAACCTAGGGGAGGTAGGTGTGTGGAGGGGGGGGGGTTTCTTTTTGGGCCCAAAGGAATTAAAATCTTTGATTACTATTGGAATTTTGGGACAAAAACAAACAAAAAAGTAGAGGTGTATTCCCTTCTTCAAGGGATCCATTTGGCAAAGCAAAGCCAAATTCAAAATTTGAATGTAGTTGGAGACTCAAAGATGATAATAAGGATAATGATACTGGGCTCCTTACCTCATAAAATCAACCTAAAAATATTAATAGACATAATCCACCTCCTTGTTGGATCTATGCATATCTTATATTTCCACGTCCTTCGAATCAATAATGCAGAGGAAGAAAAAATGGCAAATACGGCCATAGGTAAGGCCTCATGACTCATGGGGGTTGACGGTCATGAAATCATAGATCCCTTTCCATGAAGTGATACCCTAGTATGGATTCCAGGGCCCACAAAGTTTGGAGAGTGACATGTGGCTGGCCAACACAACACATGTTCTCCACCGCATGGAAGTGGACAAGAAGGCGAGGTTTAGTACAACAATTGGTTAATTGCACATGGTGTGGGAAGTACCATAGATTCATCATGAAGATGGGTGGTGAATCTATTCACAAAGGCATTATAGTGTGCTTCATACTGGAGGCTTCAGGGGCAAAGAATGGGAGGATCAGAAGAAGTGACTGGATGGGGATGGTTAAGTCAATATGCATCAACACAGGAACTTGTTCACCATTTGATCGCATTTGGCACGATGTGTATCAGATGGATGAGGTACTATCCAACTCAATTTCTCATTTCACCTTTCATTTTCCTTCGTACTCGAAATTCCTATGGATTTGCGGTGACATCATGAAGGCTTATGGTGAGAGCCAAATTAGGAATTTTTATAATATTTGTGATCCCTTGTCTGTGGCCTTAGCAAGTTTCCCTAGGTGGGCTAAGTGGATTCTTACCTACTCTTTTTGATCGTGTGAATCTCTCTTCCTAGGTGGGACATTAAACCTTGCCTGGTTTTGAATCCTCCTTCTTGTTATTCTTTATCCCTCTCCCGTAGTAGCTAGTGATCCCCATGCAACTCCCCGACATTGTGTAGAACAAGAGTGGCTTTGTTTCCTCTCATCCAGAGCCTACTTCCTCTCAAACAATGAAATTTCCCCCCTACAATGTCACGACATTGTGCATCTTGGCTTCGAAGAAGGAGAATGGAATCCACGAGACACAAAGAAGTCCAAGGGAAGTTTGAAACTGAGACAGAGTGCGTTGAGTGTCAAAAGCTAAAAATAAAATTTGGAGCCATCAACTCCACATTATCTTTTGAGCTTGAAACATTGTCCCATCATCACCTTATCATTGGACAGTTATAGGATTAAGTTTTTTCACAGTGCAATCAAATTGAAGATCTTCAATTTCACCTTGAGCAGTGGGAGAAAAACCAAGGACAACCCTCCACCCTCATCAACAACTAGAATGCATCAAGTAATTTATCAGAAACCTCAATGTTCCTGATACCAGACCTAAATGAGCCTGCTGAAGCAGCATGGGAACAACAAGTAACTCAAGCAATCAAGCATGAACCTGGTAGTTGATTTCTTCTAAAAATGTAGTAGTCATGTTTTGTTTATCTATTTGTATTAACGATATATTTTATCGGCTATATACCTCTCAAAAAAATATAAGTATAAGTTTTTGGGTAGTCCTTAAGGAACCAGTCACAATTTTTGTAAAATTTATATTAGCTCTTAGCTATAGAGGTCTCTGTGACTTTTTGAAGTTATCATTCTATATCTTAGTGGTCTTAACCACACAATTTTAATTATACAAAATTCCCCAGTTCTTGTGAAGAAAAAAGAAAAAGATGTGCCTTCGATCTATATGCATGTTGAAGAGATTGTTCCCACCTTGCTTAGACTATTGTAGACCCAAGGGGACTTGATAAGGAGATTTATTCACAATATTCAACTACTCAACTCCATCAAATTCACTTAAACACTTAATATATACATGTTATCCCCTAGCCTAGTGATAACTAAGGGGATCGTGTCTCGAGGCCCACGGGTTCTAGACATGGAGTGTCGAGAGTCGAATGACCTAAGCATAGCCCCAGAGGGCCCCTCTTTTTTTCAAGTACAGTCCACATATCACAATAGGAACGCCCATCATGATGGCATGGTCCTGAAGTGGTAGTGGGTCTTACTCCATGAGGTAATGAGTCTAGGTATCATGGTATGTATCACTCTGATATTTGAAGCACTTGAACATGTTGTATCAAATCCTTCTTCATTTCATAGAGTTTGCTTGGAAATTATTATCTTTTCCTTGTTTAAACCTGGTAGGGTGACACCATGCCCTAGTAAGTTGATTTCCCTTTAGGATGGGTTGATACTGGGTGGATCTTTGAAGAGTCATTGTTTGTTCCCTCCATACTTACCACTTTCCATCCTTATTCCTTCCATCTCCCCATTTTTTGGGCATTGGGATTGGCTACACTATGAAGGTTTATACCTTACCTCATAGGAAGAAGGGGCTAGAGGCTTGGAGGGTAAAATTAGCTGGAAAGAGTTCAAATCTAATTTTGAAACCTTTGATATGCTTCGCCCAGGGATCCATGAGAAAGTAGTGAAAATATTCTTAGTAATAAAGGGGGACCCACAAGATAACATGAACACTCAAGGTATTAGTTGATGGATAGGGGGTCTCATCATGAGCCGACCTATTATGACCATGGACATGTAGCGGTATGACATTACCATCTATTTGGCCACCAAGCTAGGGTAATGTCTCTTGGTTGCATAGCCAAGAGAAATGGGGTCTCATCACGAGCCAAGCTTCTCATTTCCGTGAGCTGATTTGTGGATGACACTGTCACCTCTAGTATCCAAGCCAGGATAGTGGCCCTCAACTATTCCCTTGTAGCACAAGATAGAATATCAAAATAAAGAAAGCTAAGAATAAATGACAATGAATGGGATAGGAAACAATTGCATCCATGAAAAGGTGCAACTCACCCTCCACAAAGGCACCCACAAGTAAGACTCTACATTTCCCTGTTATCACACGCACCTTATGCCTAAATATTTACCCCATGCCACCTCATACACTTGCATGGCTTGGACTAGAGTCCACCTAGGAAACACCCTAGACTTAAGGGGGATTAGCCCAATAAGACATCCTGAGGCCCTCTCCAAACCTAAACTTTTCAAATTGTGTAACATCTTTGAGAATTTGTTTCGGGTTAAGGGGGTTTTGATGCACAGGTTCATGTGATTTAATTATTGGATATGATTTACATGCTATGATCCTTGTGACTTATGAACCCCTGAAGGGTGTACTTATTGTCTCTGAAAGACCTTTCCTGGTGGACAGGTGCACATGAGTAAATGATTAGCTCGGACTTTCATAGGGCTCAAAATACCACCGATGGATGTTGAGACCCTAGCCAAGAGGCATGAAAAGGATTGAAGACTTACACCAGGAGAAATAAGGGTGTTTCCTTTGGAGTCACTTTGGCAGACCTAGATTCAAGGTTTTCACACCCCTCTCACTTGGACATTAGCCCTTGGGGGCCCTAGATGACATCTAGAGCTAGGGTTTCATATTTGGAGGGAATTTATGAGGCAATTGGCACATGTGGAAATATTTTAGGCCTTTGGAGGCCCAATGTTTCATCTTCCTTGTGCAATGTTCCACACGTGAGGCCCAACGTCACCCTAGAGGGGCATGACATCACCCTTGGAGGAATTTCTGGATGCAAATTTATTTTAATTATGTCAAAATTGAATTTTTGTTGTAAACAGGCCAGGTCCACCCTATTTTTGACCTAAAAGTAAGTTAAAGGTCATAATTTTGTATAAATTGACAAAAAGTACATTCATTTTTACATCACAACTTGTGATCCAGTTTATTTTCGGCACGAAATGAGAATGGAGATATAATAAAGAAATGCACAGAGATATTGAAAATATTCAATAATATAACAAAAATGTATCAGAGATGCAACCATAAACACAGATATACAGTAATACATGATTTCTATTAATCAAAGAAATGTATAGAGACTGTAAAAATACAGAGTGAAAGACTCGCTAGAATGGTGCCAGCTTATCTCTAAGTAGAGATGTGACGACTACACTCATTCGCAAGAAGATGATTACAATGAGGCTCTGAAGTAATTTTTACAAAAAACAGGAATGCCAAAAGTCCTAGACATCCAAAAACCTAACCCTAGGAGATGAAGCATCAAAAGTCATGTGGGCCCCGTTTGGGTAAGTTAGTGCATCAACTTCCTGGGGTCGTAATGTTTGTGTACGAACTCTGTTTTAGGTGTATGATAGCCCGTTGGAAATATCTATCTAAGGAATACAACTTTTGAACAAAATTTTGCTACCACTCCAGAAGTTCAGGACCCGAAAAACTGCTAAAAATAGTAAATTGCCAAAATTTCCAGAAAACTGTTTTGAGCCAGTTGGAAAAGGTGGGTGGCCACCGATATCCATCTGGATCAATCCTCCCTCCTTAGGAAGCAATGGTTTCCATTGTGTTGAGTTCCTGAGGGAGAGGGAAAAGAGTTTGCTGAATCTGTATCTTGGTGAGCTGCTTGCCTTGTTAGAGACGTTGCGTTGCTCAGTTTGTGGAAGTCTGTCACGAACCTGTTGAGGTTGAGGTTGTTCGACAGGTTGAGATACATGTGAGGAAAGTGTGCAGAAGGAATCTTTGTAGTTTTTTGTAGCCTTGTCGACCTGCTTCTATGGGATAGAAGGTGCTTGGGGCGAGGTTGTAGTGGTTGCAGTGTCCTTTTGTTCTCCTTTTTAACAAATTGTGAAGAAGCTAAATTTTGCAGTATGAGATATTACTTTGTGGAACTTTTTAGGTGGAACAGTAGTGGGAACTACCTCTGGTATTATGTAGAGATGACCCCCCAAAGTGACAATGACACTATGAGGTCAAGACTCATAAATAACATGGCGCTTCCACATATATAGTTGGCCCAAGAGAACATCACAGACATCCAATGGGGAAACATCACATAATACCTCATCCTTGAAGGGTTGGATGCCGTATGACAATCGACACTACTGACTGACACAAAGATCTCGTCCTTGGTGAAGCCACCCAATGTTGTATGGCTGCGGGTGTGGTGTTGTCGACAATCCCAACTGTTTGACAACCTCTGTAGAGATGAGGTTCTTTTGGCTTCCTCTATCAACAATAAAATGAAGCAGGGTCCCCTTCATCCACATCTATGAATGAAACAAGAACTCCCCCTCTTCAGGATCTATTGGTTCTTCTGGTTGAATTGTTGCAGTCGCAACAATAGCAGTGGGGTCTGTGTCAATGATCTGTCCGTTACCAGCATTTTCAGAATCAGATTCTGAATTAGGGTTCGGCTCCTTTTCTTTGATATCGACCACCAATGACTATTTTGAGTGACATTCATCGGTGTTGTGCCAGGGGATTTTGTGGAAATTGCACCATTTTCCAATGTCCTTCTTTGTCTTCCCATGACCCTTCTTTTCCTGTGTCTTGGACTAGTTTTCAGGAGACTGCTTGTTAGGGTTGTCTTTGTCATATTTTGGTTGTTGTGGATTTGCAGACCTGAACTCCTGTTTGTTTTGGTGCTTAAATTTCTGCTCAATTTTAAAAACATATCGATAGGTAGAACTGAGTGATGAGATGTCCAGAAAATCTATTTCAATTTGGATGTATCTGTGTAGAGCCCCATGGTATTTCAGAGCCAAATGTCATTCAGAGTCTTTGATACCTAGCTTGGTGCGCAAGGTATGGAAGGTATTGGTGAACTCTAGAACTACTTGGCCCCTCTCTTGCTACAGTGTGGTCCATCTCATGCACTAGTCCTCATAGTTGTCAACAGGGTAATATTGTTCCTTTACTGCATCCACAAAAAAATCCCAAGTGGGATCGACCCCATATATTTCAGACTCCTCTGTGGAACTCTTCTCCCAATAAGTTTCCCACCAATTTTTGACATAGGGGAGAGCTTTAAGGAGTGCGAAGGTGATCTTTTCTTTGTCAGAAAAATTGTGAACAGAGAAATAACCTTCTAGTAGATTTAACCATTTGTCTAGGGCTTCTACATCTATCTGTCCTTCAAATACAGGAATATCAAAGTTAACCTGTACCTTGAAAGGTGAGGTGCCTCCAAAGTGGACTCTTGATGAAGATGCACCTATTTCTATCGGCAGGCATTGAAGGATGTGAGAAAAATTCTCCATCATTTCGTCCCTCTGTCGCATGAGAGCTTGCTCAAGCAACAGACTGATAGGATCGCCTACTCCATCCTTTTTCTTTTCTTCTGCCATTGAGGGTTTCTTGGGTGTGAGAGAGTGATTGTATTCAAGAGAGACAAGTTTGAGACCCAAATTTCTATACTCGGACCTCGTCAAGGACATGTACTAAAAAATGATCAAGACCAGCCTGCTCTGATACCACTGATCCAGATTATTTTCGGCACGAAATGAGAATGAAGATATAATAAAGAAATGCATAGAGATATTGCAGATATTCAATAATATAACAGAAATGTATCAAAGATGCAACCATAAACACGGATATACAGTAATACATGATTTCTATTAATCAAAGAAATGTACAGAGACTGTAAAAATACAGAGTGAAAGACTCGCTAGAATGGTGGCGACTTATCTCTGAGAAGAGATGTGATGGTTGTGCTCATTCACAAGAAGATGATTAAAGTGAGGCTTTGAAGGCCTTTTTACAATAAACAGGAATTCCAAAAGTCCTAGATATCCAAAAACCTAACCCTAGGAAATGAAGCCTCAAAAGTCATGTGGGCCCCGTTTGGGTAAGTTAGTGCATCAACTTCCTGGGGTCGTAACGTTTGCATACGATCTTTGTTTTAGGCGTATGATAGCCCATTGGTAATAACTATCTGAGGAATACAACGTTTGAACAAAATATCATGATGAAATTTTTCTACCGCAACATACCCAAAAAAACATCGTCTAGGGCCTCAAAACGGCTCTGGAAGTTCAGGACCCGAAAAACTGCTAAAAATAGTAAATTCCCAAAATTGCCAGAAAACTGTTTTGAGCCAGTTGGAAAAGGTGGGTGGCCACCGATATCCATCTAGATCAACTTGTCATTGATATAAGGCAGTCTGAAATGTGTGCCCTATTGGGGTTATTGGATGAAACAAGGAAGGCACATCTCTCTTTTAAGGCTTATTTTGGCACTTGGACAAATCTTATTAAGTTTTGTGGAAATATTGCATGGTTTTACATGATTATTCTTGGTGCAAGTAAGTAGATTTTTACTTTGTCATTATTAATGGTTATGGTAGTGGGTTTATTTCTCATGCAATATTATGAAATTGCATGTTTTAATTAAATGCTTGAAGTAAGAAACTTAAGGTGCTACTTTCTTATTTTTTTTATTTTCCAAGATTCATAGAATTGATCTAATAACTAGTGAAACCATAGGGCCCTAAAGTGATATCTCCCTTGAGGTCTTCATCTAGCTATTGTGAATAATTTAATTTTCATCCAAAAAATCTTCAAGAAGAAGGAGGCGCTAGGGGCTAGAAGTTCCTACACCCTAGCTTCCTCTCTTCTTAAGGTCAAGAAGCCTAGGAAGACTTAAGGTTCTATTCCTCCTGGGTATTTTCCCCTCTTGAATTGTGTGAATTATCATTTTTTACCATCCCTAGAGAGAGCCTCCAACCTTGACTCCATTTACCCCTAAAAGGCACTTATCCTCTCTTCTCACTTATTGAAAAAACTAACAACCTACACTCAAACTTCACTTGCTATTCTACTAACTTAGCCTACCTTATTAACCTAGTTTTAAATTACTAACTAACACTGCTACAACCATTATATAGAATCCCATTTTAGTTTACAAACTAACTAAATCAACC
>ML778737.1:746783-789693 GCA_009831015.1 Picea engelmannii
GGGGGGGGGGGTCCGGAATGGGTAATAAACGGCGTGCTAAGATCTGCGGCTAGGAAACAGGTGCATAGATCAACGACCCTAAATGGATTTCGGACCCCCCCCGGATGATCTGCTTTTGACCGAAGGGGGGGGGGTCCGAAATGGAATCTTCCCTCTGGCGGGTCCCTTGTTATACGTGGCATCAATCTATTTTCCCAAAGTCCCATCACCATCTGCTATCTGACAGAATTCCCGTCACTTATGGACGTCACCTCCCACTTGGTCCACTTGTTCCACTTGTTCCCGGGTCAGTCACATCCCATAACTGTTGTCAGTCCCCTTCCCCCTTTTCACTCATGGAAAACCCCTTATTGCGACTCCTTCCTCCAATCCCTTGCCGCCACATCACCCATCCATATATTTTAGCCACCGTCACCTGCCATCTCACCCCCAAATGACCCGTTGTCCATTTATTACTGGATAACCTATCCGTTATCCAGCTGACCTGTCTCCCACGCCCAACCGACCCCATTTTTAAATAAAACTACCATTTTCCCCTACTTTCATTGTTCACTCATCACACCAGAGAAACTCATCACTCGCTCCTCCATTACATCCCGTCGCCTTCATCCACAGTCAGTCGACCCCACTAACTTTGTGTTTATTGCAGGTACTATCACAGAAATGGTGCCAAAGCCCAGACAAGCAGAAGGAGAGGATAATCTGTTCCTCCCACCTCCTGTCGACCTGGAAAAAATCCCACTGGTCAACAAATACCGGTTAATCGCGGACACCAAATGCAATTTTGATTTCTCGGACCAGCAATCATGGCTCAAGGAGGTGTTCCTGGACCAGAGTGATGAAATTGGACTCTAGGAGTCCAATTTACCCATTTACCTCTTTCCCCAGATCCACCATTTTCCTGAGTTCGCACTTAAATGTCAAGCTCACTATATTCCTGAACAAAGAGCCATCATCTCCTTATCCGGAGACACCCTGTTCCTCATCACGCCAGAAGACATAGACCAGATGATGCAAATTCCCCGTGCCGACTCTGCGTCTCCTTTCAACTTGGAAATCCTTACAGAGTAGTATCAGAAGATGACTTTTCCCTAGAGAGCTCAAATATTCGATCTTTTCCTTCCCACCTCCGCTCGATTCCCTTCCACAAATCCCCCTTACCCGTCGTCCATGTTCTCCACTAAGGGAAACCAGGTCATTTCTTCCCTTTGTGCTTTGCTGGGGTACTATTCCGATCAGTAGGTAGATGAGCACATTCTAGGTTTTCTATCCATTTTCTCCACTGATGAAAAGCCCACCACCCAGTTTGATTTCAGCACCTTCTTGGCAGACAATATTCACTAACAGTTCATGAATTTTGGCACGAAAGGCATGTTCAGATACTCGTCTATATTGGCATACATGTTTTTTTTCTTTCAAGTAGATAAATTTAGTTTTTCCATGTAGAAGATGGACACAAATGGAAGGCCTCAGGCAGTCACAACATGGACCTCTTTGCTAAAGCATAACTCCATAGAGTATAGCTTCAAGACGTTCATCGACCTTTTCTACCACCCTGTGGTTAGCATGCTGAGCAGTAGGCCCGAGCCTCGAATAAATGACAAAGTCCAGAGGATCCTGCACCTCTCCAACAACACAAAAACTGGGGACTGGTACCTGTACCAAAACCATACCGAGATCAGAGTATACGGGTGTGAGTTGGCACCTTATAAGCTACCCAAGTACGTGCCGGTCAGAATCTTTGCGTTAGAGTATATAAGACAAATCATGAATTCAGATGATATCCATTTTGTATCTCTAAAGAAAAAGCAACAGCTTCGAATCAAGGGGCAGATTGGCTCCTTCATCTGCAACAATCGGGGCATCGGGGAAGAAGTTGACAGAATGTTGAAATAAATGAAGTTCTTTATAAGCTTCCCATGGCACTATGATCCTTATGGGATCATCTCAGAGATGAGGATAAAGAACAAGAACATCCCGTATGTTCATGTGTCCAAGCTTGAAATTGAAAAATTTGCCAATCAGACAGTGTGTGTGCCTGACACCTTGGTCGAAGTGGAACAGTAGGTTCCCCCGACCACTGTGCCACCAATGACCACACCATAGGTCCCTAAGGAAAAAAGGCCTCAACAGGATTTATCTCCGCTTGTCACGAAGGTATCTTCTGAAGAGTTCCAGTTGCACACTAAAAGGCCCAAGATAGTATCAGTTCCTGGTCTGACTGGAGAAACATAAATCCTTCCTACCACAGTGACTAAGTCTGTCATTCCACCCTTCGGTTCGAGCCTTCATAAGGAAATCACCCCAGTTGTGCCGAAGAAATCCATAAACTCCCCACTGGATACTCAGCCAGGAAAGACTTGGCCCAAGTTGAGCATTTTCGAGAAGTACGAGTTGATTAAGAAAAAGAACCATACCCTTACCAGTAGTACTTACGCTCAGTTTCGGAAGCAGACGTCAATGGCGCAACATAGTTTTATGTCTGCATTTGACACAGAAAAGGGCAGGATGCACATGGCCTTCCTCCAGGTGTAGGTACCAGACCCCAAGACGATCACAGACTACAAGAGGGCCACCTTCGAATTCCAAATGAAGGACATGCACCCAACAGATCAGATGGATCTGCACAAGAATACAGGGGAGATGGTATTCCATACATTGGCGCATGCTTCCGCTTCTGTAGAAAAATTACAGGTATCATTGAACAACGCTCAAACGCAACTCAAGCTGGAGAAGATTTCATCCTTCGCAAAGGACAATAGAATCAGAACTTTGGAGGAGATGGTCCTCAAGATCGGCTATGACCCCTCCAATGTCAATGTAGCGGAGGAAATGATAAAGAAGAAGAATGTGGATATAGAGTCCTTGAGGAAACAACTGAAACTCCCACCCACAGAGGACTCAAAGGCAAAGGAGATAGCAGAGAAAGAAGGCGAAAAATGACGAAATGCTCAAGCTGCTCATGAAGCAGAATGCACAGCTCAAAGAAATGGAAGCTGAGATGGAGAGATTATTAAAATAGAAGGAACAACTTAAGCCAATGGAGGTCATTCCATTGACTGCCATCCCAATTTCAGGAGAAATCATAGCAGCAGTGACAGCAGCTCCGTCCACGACTCCATCGACACCTCAAGAGAAGACAACTGAGCTGGCTGAGTCTATGTAAAGGATGAACCTGTAGGAGACAGAGATCAACAAGCTTAAAAAGGAAGTTGAGAACCTACAGGAACTCAAATATTCTTTCCAGAAAAGCCTATCCAAGGAAAAGCAGGTAACAGAGAAGCTCAAGTAGGAGTTACAGTAGCTCCAAAAACAAATAGTGGCAGGAAAGACATTGGTCGAGGTTAAAGAGACTGTATGGATAGACATTACTAAGTCCATAAATGAGATATGTCCCATGATCCAAATCATGTTTGAGAAGAATGAGTTGGTCCAGAGGAGAAAACAGGCCATCAAAAAGATCAGAGTAGAATTGGGGGAGATGCCAACACAGGTGAATGATATAATGAAGTTTCTCAATTCTAAGACTAGGGAAGATCCAGAAGAGTTGAAGATCAAGGACAGAACAGAGACCGTCCTTGAGGTCAAAAGAGTTTTGACCAAGAGAGGATTGATGCTTCAATTGGAAGAGAAGGTTCGACCATGGACTTGGGGGAACAAAGATTCTTCAACAAGATTGAGGTTCTCCAGAAGAAGGGCCTACCTGGTCTGAAGGTTATTAATGATAAACTGATGACACTTCTAGATTACAAGAAGAGATTGGCTGAGGTGTCTAAGGACAGTTCAAAGTTTGCTGGCATACAAGGGAGCATTACCGACAAAGCATTCCTGGATGCCCTTCAGTGGGACATTAGTATCCAGCACAAGATTCGATACATATTCCTCACCAAGCCTACATTTGCCAAGTATACAGAAATGGACGAAGTGTATCGAAGACTGCTCAAAGTCACTATGCCTAGTCATCTCAGATGGGAGGAACTCTGCGATCTGCTCTATTAGAATATGAGCTGTCCAGGTCCAGTCACCTGACCAGTCAGACGAGGTCGTGCAAAGGCTTCATCAATGGTCTACCTAGAAATCAGCGTGCAGTTTCACCAAGTCATCAAGTAGTTCTGAGATTTAAGAGATTTGTTAAATTAGTTAGGCTAAAAATAGAATGAGCACGTCCTGATCATTTATGACAGGAACTTTTGTAATTTGAGTTATAAATACTTCACCTTTCCAAGTATTGAGGGTGGTTGATCTTCACACCCTGACACTATTCAGACTGTACTATTTTTGAAGAGATCTTCCATTAATAAAAGGAGGCACTTTTACAGGATTCTTGTGTTTATTCATTGGTGATGTTTACTCTCTAAGTTGAATGTTGTTCTTGCTTTGTGATCATTTTGTTTTCTAATTCTAATCTTTAAGAGTAACGAATGTTGCAGGATTTATCTCGTATACCATGTTTTTGACTCGAAAGATTTTAGTGTTTATCTTCTGGTGTTTTTAATTAAGAAATTCTAAACTGCTTCTTAGTTGAAATTATCTTTCTCATCTTTTCTTTCTGTCCATCATCTAAGCTACTAAAATATCCAGTGAGTATATTATCTCACCCTGTGGAAGTCTTCCTTCACGTTTCTGGTTGTATTTCATATTTATTTAAACACAGACCCCATAGCCCAATGGATGTGTAGAATGTCTCAACCAAATTCAAGAAACACTCTGACAACAAAACCTAGCTATTTCTTTACCTAGCCTAATATCTAAAATTGGAAACATAGCTAAATCATATAGAGAGATCCCTCTCTGAAGCTGGAAGGGCTAGATCCCAGCTTTAAAAGTGGTTGGATAAAGTTACCTTTGTAGATTTCTTCTGTTTCGACCTCTAGGAAATTTACCAAGTGCTAACATAGTGGCAACTCCACTGGGGAAGGAACTAAAAATTTGATAATTTCACATTTTCTTTTCCCTGAAAGGAAAGTTTAAATTTGAGAAGAAGGTAATGTTTAGAGGTTGATTAAACTTTGTACATATTATTTTCAGACTCACAAAACTTAATATATATATATATATATATATATATATATATAAACCAAAAAGAGTTCTGGCTCCCAAGAAAGTTCACACTCGATCTCATCCCGACCCAGAACCTGCGCTAGTGACAGATAACCCTAAACAGTTGCTCAGGAAAAGGACCTTAGCTTAAGGTTCAGTGAGTTATATTCCCCTTCATAAGTCCCTTTCCTTCTCAGGGAAACTTGTTACCTCTCAAAGCCCTGACCTTCATACCTTTCCACAGCAAAGCCTAGTTAGAACACGGTCCGATATCTTTGTGACTGGAATCATCTTTGACCCAACTTTTTTGCGACCCCGAACCCCCGAAGGTCTATCTCTAACGACTAAACCACAAATCACTCCCTTAGTACTATCCAGTCCCTCCTCGTCCTCGTCTTCAGTCGCTTCCTCGCCGATCATCCAGGTTGTCGTCCCACCTCTTCCACCCATCATGGCAGCTCGATATGCCCCTTTGGTGTTGGTTGTGCCTCTACATGTCATGCCCCAAGACTATCAAACAAGACTTCCACAGTTCGATGCAACAGGACCTTTAAATACCCAACAACATGTTGACAAAATGAATGATTATTTTGACCTGCAAGAAGTTGATGAGGCTGATGTTCAAATGAGATTGTTTGCCCAAAGTTTGATAGGTGACGTCAATAAATGGTACAAAGCTTTACCTGCTACCTCAGTCCCTGACCTTGTCACATTCCAAAGGAGTTTTTTTGACAGATGGGAGGTAAAGAAAAACCCTCTCCAAATATTGTCAGAATACAAGAATATAAGAAGAAATCAAGGTGAGACGGTACAAGATTATTGCACCCGTTTCAACAACCTGTACAATGCAATTCCAGCTGAAATCAAACCTCCACAGGGCCTGGCGTTGAAAAAATTCCCTGATGGTTTTGATGCCGATATGTCATACCAACTAAGAGAAAGAAATTCTACCACCTTGGCAAACATGCAGAAAAGTGCTATAAGTGTAGAGGCCAATTTACTGGAAAAAAGGGCACGTCATAGGTCAGAAAGGAGAGTCACGATCAAAGAAGAACATTCCACATGGAACTCAGATTCCAAATTGGATTCTTTGGCTAGAGCAGTGGAAAGAATGATGGAAAGACTTACTGTGTCAGAAAGAAATCCTCCGAGAGAAAACCCACCAGCTCCCCAGGTTCGAAACCCTAAATTTAGGAGAAACCCTCCTTAAATCAGACAGAGAGATCCTAGGGATCAAAGAGAGAAGAGGGGTCCAGATTAGCAGATCAGACCTCCCCTACAAGAAAACTATGCTGATGAAGGGGAGGAAGTGATTGAGGAATTGGAGGACACTCACATCAATCTCATGGGCATTCACGACAACGAATCTATTTTCCTTACCCAAGAAGAGAAAGAACTCTTTCTTCTCAATCAAACTAAAGTAAGTGAAGAAGCTGAAGATGTAGAACAATAGGCCTTCGAAAATGCTATTTTGGAGGTACATCGGTAGTACAATCTGCGGAGTAAAAAGACAGAAGGGAATTCCCCAAAAAAGACCACTGAAACAAATAAGGTAGTCGAAACCAAGAAGACCTCTGAGCCATCTGCCGAGAAGATTCCTGAGAAGAGTACTGCTGAGAATATTCCTAAGAAGAGTAATGCCAACGCTCCTGTGAAGAAAAACATTACCATTCTGAAAAGGCCGTCACAGCATGAGGCTCCACCTATCAATCCACCAAGTACTTCTAGACAGAAGAATATGGTGGACAAACCAGAATTGATGAGCCAAGGCAGAGCCCCTACACCTTTCAACCTTGAGGGGGAATTGGCCAAAGTAAAAATTCCCATCCCACTTATCAAGTTGATGAACAAAGACGTTTATCATTCACAGGTGATTAAAGCACTGACCATTGAACTTGACATAGGCACGAAGGCCTTGACCATTGGATCAACAAATCATTCAGACACTATGAACCTTACTGATGATCAACCCGAACTTCTTTTCGGACCTGAAGTAGATGGTTGAGATGATACTGGTGAGGTCGCTCCTTTTTACATCAGTCTAAACATACATGATCTGATCTTACATAATGCTATGCTAGATTCGGGTGCTTCCCACAATTTGGTGCCTAAAGATGTAATGGAGAAACTGGGACTGGAGGTTACCAGACCTTACAAGGATTTACACTCATTTGACTCCAATAAAGTCAGATGTATTGGTTTGATCAAGGACCTATGCATCACCTTGGTTCAGATTCCTGCTAAGAGCATGGTAATGGATGTGGTAGTTACAGACATCCCGCCCAAGTATGGAATGTTTCTATCCCAGTCATGGGGGGCTAAGATGAGAGGTACGTTGCAGTTAGACATGTTTTATGCCACTATCCCAGTTTTTGGGCAACAAAGAAGGTTATACAGAGAAACATTGATGAAGTAAGTGGTCAGTAGCCAAGAAAAATTGCACAACTGCCCTCTTTACTCTACGCATTCCGACTTGGATTCATTTATCTTGTAAAATGATGGTGACATAGGAGAACAAGATACTCAGCTGGTGGAAGATACATCTAGTCAAGATGAAGGCCAAGAAATCATTGAGGTAGCAAGGATGAAGAACGTGATGACTGAAGAGTTACCCGCTAATTTCTGGAGCATGGATTTTGATGGAACTGTGAGTAAAGAAGGAGCTGGAGCAGGAGTCTGGCTGCATAACCATAGAAACAGGTATTCAAAAAATCATTCTTACAAATTAAATTTTCAATGCACTAACAATATTGCCGAGTATGAGGCCTTGATGCTCGGTCTGAAGCTTTTGAAAAAAGTTGGTGCTAAACAGATAATGGTAAGAGGTGACTCTGAATTGATAATCAAGCAAATCAAAGGTGAGTATGCTGCGAAACACCCACGTCTTAGAGCTTATAGGAATGTTATTCTTGATGCCTTGAGATGTTTTACTGAATTTGACTTGCAGGTAATGCCGAGGGGACAAAACATTCTGGCAGACAGTTTGGCTACGTCAGCAGCCACCTGTAAGATTCATTTCCGCCCGACTCATCCATACAATGTTGAGGTGAAATGTAGACCAACCGTTCCCAACAATATCAGGTACTGGCAAGTGTTTGGAAATGATGATCAAATCGAAGACTTTCTGCAGTGCAAAAATGATTTTGAATGTACAAATATAGATTTAGAGAACGAAGATGAAAATGTAAATGGTTCTGATTTTGAAATTGATAGTATAAATACCATAGATTCAGGAGAATTAGGCGATGACAAAATGGACATTGATGTTTTACAGTTGAAAAGCAATGTTTTGCCTAGAGGTCTAGTTCCTTTAGAGGACTTGTTTGACTTTAACGACGTAGCCAAAAAACTGAAAATCGAAGCGCATGGACAAGAGGTAGAAGACTGTAATATAAGGACTGAAGAGAAACCTAGGACAGTCAAATTGTCTAAATCATTACCCCCAGATCAAAAACTCAAATACATTGAGCTGTTCAAAGAATATTTGGATGTCTTTGCATGGGGCTATGAAGATTTGAAATCCTATGATACCAGCATCATACAACACAGGATTCCAATAAAAGAAGACCAAAAACCATTTAGGCAGAAACTTAGGAGGATAAATCCCAAGTTGCTCCCTCTGATAGAAAAGGAAATCAAGAAAATGTACGATGCCAAGATCATAGTTCTGTTGCATTTTTCCAAGTGGGTCTCTAATTTGGTCCCTACACGTAAGAAAACCGAGGAAATCAGACTCTGCATAGATTTCTGAAATCTGAATAAAGTCTCCTTGAAGGATAATTACCCCTTGCCGAAAATGGACCACATCCTGCAAAGGGTGGTCGGGTCTAGTCGAATTTCTCTATTGGATGGTTTCTCGGGTTACAATCAGGTCTTAGTTCACCTAGATGACCAAGAAAAAACCGCTTTTACCACACCATGGGGCACTTTCATGTATGTGAAAATGCCTTTTGGTCTGATGAACGTAGGAGCCACGTTCCAGAGGGCAATGGATATCACCTTCGTGGAAGAATCAAGTAAGTTTATTGTCGTCTATTTAGATGATGTAACTGTGTTTTCTCGATCTGATGATGAACACCTAAGACACCTCAGACAAGTCTTCGAGAAATGTAGGAGGTTTGGGATTTCTTTAAATCCTAAGAAGAGTCTTTTTGGGTTAGAAGAAGGCAAACTGCTGGGACACATCATCTCCAAAGATGGAATCAAAATAGACCCTAGTAGAATTGAGGCCATACAAAGATTAGAACACCCAAGAAACCTCAAAGAACTACAGTCTTTTATCGGAAGAATTAACTTTCTACGAAGATTCATTCCCAATCTGGTAGAACTCCTCAAAAACATTACAAACATGCTTAAAAAAGACATAAAAATAAAATGGGACTCCGAGTCCAGACAGTCTTTCAAACAAGTCAAACGAGCACTCACAAAAGCCCTAGTTTTGATCAATCCCGATTTCACTAAAGATTTCTATCTCTTTTCTTTCACTTCTGAACATATTATAGTAGCGATGTTACTGCAAAAGAACAACGAAGGGTATGAACATCCCATAGCGTTCTTTAGCAAAGCGTTAAGGGACGCTGCTTTGAATTATAAGATAATGGAGAAACAAGCTTTTGCTTTGGTAAAATCCATAAAAGACTTTAGGGTCTACATTCTCCATTCCCACACCATAGCTTATGTTCTGAATGCGGTAGTAAAGGACATCTTGACACAGGACAACCCTGATGGAAGAAGGGGAAAGTGGATTGCTGTCATTTTAGAATATGATATAGAGATTAAGCCCACAAAACTAATCAAAGTTCAAGGCCTTGCTAAATTAATGGCTGAATCTAATTTTCATGCTCTTGACATTAATTTTCTAGATGTGGCAGATGAACAGGGCGAGATGGCGATTCCAAACATGAGAGAGGTATTTCTTAACTCTCCATGGTACAAAGACCTTATATTCGTTTTACAAATCTACAAGATCCCCCTGGTTTGACTAAGACTAAAGCTAGATTTTTAAAGTTGAAAGACTTAAAAGTCTGTATTCTGGAAGGCAATTTGTATTGGAAAGATCCTGGAGGCATTCTATTAAATTGTTTATTGAAATATGAAGCTGATAAAGTGTTACAGGAGTTTCATGCAGGAGAATGTGGTGGCCATCTGAACTGGAAGGTCACAACCAACAAAATACTCAGGGCTAGATTCTATTGGCCCACCCTGTTCGCTGATGTACATCATAAAGTGGTTGCATGTCATCAATGTCAATTGTTTGAAGGTAAAAGAAAACTTCTCCCTCTACCTCTGAAACCAATCTCAGTTAAGGCCCCTTTCCAGCAATGGGGACTCGATTTCATTGGAGAAATACACCCCCCCGTCGTCAGGCCATCACAGGTGGATTCTCATTGCCACCGATTATTTTACCAAATGGATCGAGGCAGTACCAAGAAGGAAATCCACTGACTCTGTTATTATCAAATTCATTAAAAATGATATTTTGTCTCACTTTGGATGTCCTAGAAAGATTATAACTGACAACGCAGTTGCCTTTCGGTCGAAGAAACTCATAGATTTCTACAACAAGTATCACATTGGTTTGGGGCATTCCACAGCCTAATACCCTTAGGGGAATGGGCTGGCAGAATCTTCAAACAAAACCTTGGTAAATATCATCAAGAAAACATTATAGGAAAACAAGAAATCAATGCACAACAAGTTGGTGTTTTCATTATGGGCTGATAGACTGACCACCAAAAGGTCGATTGGTATGTCACCATACCAGCTGGTCTATGGTACAGAGGCAGTTTTCCCCACTTCTTTAGGAGTCCCTGTCATGAAGTTGCTTCAAGATGTACAAGATGATACAAATGACTCACAGAGAAGGATCAACCAGATGATCCATTTGCAGTAGACTAGGGAAGAAGTTTTCAACAAGACATAGGTCATCCAAGAAAACATCAAGAAGATCTTTGACAAATGAACCAAGGAGGATGATTTTGAGCTAGGAGATTTGGTGTTGAGATGTGATGCCAGAAATGAAGACAAGGGAAAGCATGGGAAATTTGACAGTCTGTGGACAGGACCATACATGATCCAAGCTTTCAAGGGAAACAATGCTTTCTTACTAAACAATGTTGATGGGAAAGATCTGCCAGGAGGACCTATGAATGGCAGAATGTTGAAACATTATGTGCCACCTCAATAGAAGATTTGAGTTTTCACTCTCCATTGTACATACCATTTTAATTTTCATTTTTCACTTGCATTTTTTGAGTGAAGAACATTAGTCAGTTGGTTGAAGCCCGAAGAGAAGGCCCTAAGCTGCTGATCATTGTTTTTCCATTTTTGAGAATTAAACTAATGAAGGCTACTAGGCAGAAATGTTTAGGATGACAGGAACTAGGATTCTTGGCACTTCACAGGGCAAGTACCATCCCCAGGTGGAGCCGCTGTTATCACCCTATAAGTTATAGGATCAACTGGTGACTGGGATATTATCTGTCTCTAGTGTTTTGTTGACAAATGATTTTGCATTCTGCAAATAATTTGAAAAGAAAAAGAAAAAGAAAAAGAAAAAGAAAAGAAAAGAAAAGAAAAAGAAAGAAAGAAAAAGAGGGCATAAAATAATTGAAATAAAAGCCCCATGCAATAATAGTAACTTGGTCCATACCTTTCAAGCATGGCCAAGTTCTTTTTTTTAAATTTGATGTTGATAGGGTAGTGAATGATTTGGCTAAACAGTTTAATCTTAGCCAAAGTGTCTAGGTTAGATTAGTGAATAAATTTGGCCAGACTATCTAATCCTGGTCAGATATCCCTAGGGTAGAGTAATTTCTTAACCCAACAGTTTAATCTGGGTTAACTATCATAGGAAACTAGGTTAGAACATAGGTTAGTGGCACTGTTGCTTCGTTCCAATAAATCCAGCTTGATGTATGTGTTGCACCATGTTTCAAATGCTTAAAAGATAGTTTGGTCAAAGCCCCATGGTGGTGTCTATTTGAAAATTTTGGGAAAAAACCCATAAAATGCATTTATCCTAAGTTTTCCCGGCGCATCTGTTCTCCGCTCCAAATTTATACCCTTTGCACATATCAATGGTCCTAATCATGACACCCAGATCTACAGTACACAGAGCATTCTGGATCCCCCCGACCATTCTGCTTTTAACCCGGGGGGTGGTCTGGAATCGCTGATAACATTTGCATGCAATTGGACGGCCCAAGGTTGAGTGCTCAAATCAACAGACAATATTGGATTCCGGACCCCCCCGTCCATTCTGCCTTTAATGGAGGGGGGGGTCCGGAATGGGTAATAAATGATGCGCTAAGATCTGCGGCCAGGAAACAGGCGCATAGATCAACGGCCCTAAATGGATTTCAGACCCCCGCCGGAAGATCTGCTTTTAACCGAAGGGGGGGGGTCCAGAATGGAATCTTCCCTCTGGCGGGTCCCTTGTTATACATGGCATCAATCTATTTTCCCAAAGTCCCATCACCATCTGTTATCTGACAGAATTCCCGTCACTTATGGATGTCACCTCCCACTTGGTCCACTTGTTCCACTTGTTCCCGGGTCAGTCACATCCCATAACTGTTGTCAGTCCCCTTCCCCCTTTTCACTCATGGCAAGCCCCTTATTGCAACTTCTTCCTCCAATCCCTTGCCGCCACGTCACCCGTCCGTATATTTCAGCCACCGTCACTTGCCATCTCACCCCCAAATGACCCGTTGTCCATTTATTACTGGATAACCTATCCGTTATCCAGCTGACCAGTCTCCCGCGCCCAACCGACCCCATTTTTAAATAAAACTACCATTTTTCCCTACTTTCGCTGTTCACTCATCGCACCAAAGAAACTCATCGCTCGCTCCTCCATTACATCCCGTCACCTTCATCCACATTCAGCCGACCCCACTAACTTTGTGTTTGTTGCAGGTACTGTCGCAGAAATGGTGCCAAAGCCCAGACAAGCAGAAGGAGAGGAGAATCTATTTCTCTCACCTCCTATCGACCTGGAAAAAATCCCACTGGTCGACAAAGACCGATTAATCGCAGACACCCAATACGATTTTGATTTCTTGGACCTCCAATCATGGCTCAAGGAGGTGTTCCTGGACCATAGCGATGAAATTGGACTCTGGGAGTCCAATTTACCCATTTACCTCTTTCCCCAGATCCACCATTTTCCCGAGTTCAGGCTTAAATGTCAAGCTCACTATATTCCTGAACAAAGAGCCGTCATCTCCTCATCCGAAGACACCCTGTTCCTCATCAAGCCAGAAGACATAGACCATATGATGCAAATTCCCCGTGCCGACTCTGCATCTCCTTTCAACCTGGAAATCCTTACAGAGTTGTATCAGAAGATGAATTTTCCCTAGAGAGCTCAAATATTCAAGCTTTTCCTTCCCACCTCCTCTAAATTCCCTTCCACAAATCCCCCTTACCTGTCATCCATGTTCTCCACTAAGGGAAGCCAGGTCATTTCTTCCATTTGTGCTTTGCTGGGGTACTATTCCAACCAGTGGGTAGATGAGCCCATTCTAGGTTTTCTATCCATTTTCTCCACTGATGAAAATCCCAACACCCAGTTTGATTTCAACACCTTCTTGGCAGACAATATTCACGAACAGTTCGTGAATTTTGGCATGGAAGGCATGTTTAGATACTTGTCTATATTGGCATACATGTTTGTTTTCTTTCAAGCAGATAAATTTATTTTTTCCATGCAGAAGATGGACGCAGATGGAAGGCCTCAGGAAGTCACAACATGGACCTCTTTGTTGAAACATAACTCCACAGAGTATAGCTTCAAGATGTTCATCGACCTTTTCTACCACCCTATGGTAAGCATGCTGAGCGGTAGGCCCGAGCCTCGAATAAATGATGAAGTTCAGAGGATCCTGCACCTCTTGAACAACACAAAAACCTGGGACTAGTACCTGTACCAAAACCATACCGAGATCAGAGTATACAGGTGCGAGTTGGCACCCTATAAGCTACCCAAGTACGTTCCGGTCAGAATCTTTGCATTAGAGTATATAAGACAGATCATGAATTCAGATGATATCCATTTTGTATCTCTCAAGAAAAAGCAGCAGCTTCGAATCAAGGGGCAGATTGGCTCCTTTATCTGCAACAGTCAGGGCACCGGGGAAGAAGCTGACAGAATGTTGAAAGAAATGAAGTTCTTTATAAGCTTCTCATGGCACTATGATCCTTATGGGATCATCTCAGAGATGAGGATAAAGAACAAGAACATCCCGTATGTTCATGTGTCCAAGCCCGAAATTGAAAAATTCGCCAATCAGACAGTGTGGGAGCCTGACACCTTGGTCGAAGTGGAACAACAGGTTCCCCCGACCACTGTGCCACTAATGACCACGCCACAGGTCCCTAAGGAAAAAATTCCTCGACAGGATTTATCTCTGCCTTTCATGGAGGTATCTTCCGAAGAGTTCTACTTGCACACTAAAAGGCCCAAGACAGTCTCAGTTCCTGGTCCAACTGGAGAAACAAAAACCCTTCCTACCACAGTGAATAAGTCTGTCATTCCACCCTTCGGTTCGAGCCTTCATAAGGAAATCACCCCAGTTGTGCCGAAGAAATCCACAGACTCCCCACTGGATACTTAGCCAGGAAAGATTGGGCCCAAGTTGAGCATTTTCGAGAAGTACGAACTGATTAAGAAAAAGAACCATACCCTTACCAGCAGTACTTATGCTCAGTTTTGGAAGTAGACGTTGACGGAACAGCATAGGTTGTTGTCTGCATTTGACACAGAAAAGGGCAGGATGCACATGGCCTTCCTCCAGGCGCAGGTACTAGACCCCAAGACGATCACGGACTATAAGAGGGCCACCTTCGAATTCAAAACGAAGGACGGGAACCCAACAGATTAGTTGGATCTACACAAGAAGATAGGGGAGATGGTATTCCATACATTGGCACATGCTTCTGCTTCTGCAGCAAAATTACAGGTATCACTGAACAACGCTCAAATGTAACTCAAGCTGGAGAAGATTTCATCCTTCGCAAAGGACAACAGAATCAAAACTTTGGAGGAGATGGTCCTCAAGATCGGCTATGACCCCTCCAACATCAAAGTAGCGTAGGAAATGATAAAGAAGAAGAATGCAGATATATCATCCTTGAGGAAACAACTGAAACTCCCACCCACAGAGGACTCACAAATAAAGGAGATAGCAGAGAAAGAAGGCGAAAATGACGAAATGCTCAAGCTGCTCATGGAGTAGAATGAACAGCTCAAAGAAATGGAAGCTGAGATGGAGAGATTATTAAAAGAGAAGGAACAACTGAAGCATATGGAGGTCATTCCATTGACTGCCATCCCAATTTCAGGAGCAAGCATAGCAGCAGTGACAACAGCTCTGTCCACGACTCCATCGACACCTCAGGAGAAGACAACCGAGCTGGCTGAGTCTATGGAAAGGATGAAACTACAGGAGAGAGAGATCAACAGGCTTAAAAAGGAAGTTGAGAACCTGCAAGATCTCAAATCTTCTTTCCAGACCAGCCTATCCAAGGAAAAGCACGTAACAGAGAAGCTCAAGCAGGAGTTACAGCAGCTCCAAAAACAAACAGTGGCAGGAAAGACATTGGCCGAGGTTAAAGAGACTATATGGACAGACATTACTATGTCCATAAATGAGATATGGCCCATGATCCAAATCATGTTTGAGCAAAATGAGTTGGTCCAAAGAAGCAAAGAGGCCATAAAAAATATTAGAGTAGAATTGGGGGAGATGCCAGCATAGGCGAATGATATAATCACGTTTCTCAATTCTAAGACCAGGGAAGAGCTAGAAGAGTTGAAGATCGAGGACAGAACAAAGACCATCCTTGAGGTCAAAAGAGTTTTGACCAAGAGAGGATTAATGCTTCAATTAGAAGAGAAGGTTCAGACCATGGACTTAGGGGTACAGAGATTCTTCAGCAAGATTGAGACTCTCCAGAAGAAGGGCCTACCTGGTCTGAAGGTTATTAATGATAAACTGATGACACTTCCAGATTACAAGAAGAGATTGGCCGAGGTGTCTAAGGACAGTTCAAAGTTTGCTGGCATACAAGGCAGCATTACCGGCAAAGCATTCCTAGATGCCCTTCAGTGGGACATTAGTATCTAGCACGAGATTCGATACATATTCCTCACCAAGCCTACATTCGCCAAGTATACATAAATGGACAAAGTGTATCAAAGACTGCTCAAAGTCACTGTGCCTAGTCATCTCAGATGGGAGGAACTCTGCGATCTGCTCGATTAGAATATGAGTTGTCCAGGTCCAGTCACCTGACCAATCAGACAAGGTCGTGCAAAGGCTTCATCAACGGTCTACCCAGAAATCAGCGTGCAGTTTCACCAAGTCATCATGTAGTTCCGAGATTTAAGAGATTTGTTAAATTAGTTAGGCTAAAAATAGAATGAACATGTCTTGATCATTTATGACAGGAACGTTTGTAATTTGAGTTATAAATACTTCACCTTTCGAAGTATTGAGGGTGGTTGATCTTCACACCCTGACGCTATTCAGACTATACTATTTTTGAATAGATCTTCCATTAATAAAAAGGAGGCACTTTTACAGGATTCTTGCGTGTATTCACTGGTGATGTTTACTCTCTAAGTTGAATGTTGTTCTTGCTTTGTGATCATTTCGTTTTCTAATTCTAATCTTTAAGAGTAACGAATGTTGCAGGATTTATATCGTATACCTTGTTTCTGACTCGAAAGATTTTAGTGTTTTTAATTAAGAAATTCTTAACTACTTCTTAGTTGAAATTATCTTTCTCATCTTTTCTTTCTGTCCATCATCTAAGCTACTAAAAGATCCAGTGAGTATATTATCTCGCCCTGTGGAAGTCTTCCTTCATGTTTCTGGTTGTATTTCATATTTATTTAAACATAGACCCCATAGCCCAATGGATGTGCAGACTGTCTCAATCAAATTCAAAAAACACTCTGACAACAAAACCTACCTATTTCTTTACCTAGCCTAATATCTAAAATTGGAAACATAGCTAAATCATATAGAGAGATCCCTCTTTGAAGCTAGAAGGGCTATATCCCAGCTTTAAAAGTTGTTGGATAAAGTTACCTTTCTAGATTTCTTCTGTTTCAACCTCTAGGAAATTTACCAAGTGCTAACACCTTGAAAATGCTTGAAAATGACAAGAAGAAATAGCTTTGACTTAGCAGAATGATAAAAGTTTGTCACAAGCAAGTTTGGAAATGTATAGCTAGCATAATAAGTCACTTTTGAAGGGAATTTTGTGCAGTTAGATGGCTGTAGCAATCTTTTGCAACAACAACAAATTTTGATGGTCAAAAGTGCAAGAAAACACCATACAAAGTTAACACTTATCTAGTATATTGACTAGCAGTTGTCACAATTGAATTTTGAATGAGTTAAGTGCAAGTTATGTAGGAAAATGTGTCCAATCAATGTATGTTAGTATGGTTGTAGCAAATATTTTCAGCAACATCAAGTTAACTAAGGAGTTAGTGTAGTTTGAGGTTAGCATATTTTAGTAAATGTTTCAAGGAATATAGTTTGAAATTTGTTTGATCAATCAATCACTTATAATGGGTAGACTAGTGCCTTTATGGGGTAATGGAATCTATAAGTGATGGTTTTATCTTATAATAAATGACACAATGATCGTAATTTTCTAAGGAGAAGAGATAGATGGAAGAGGTGTTGGCTCTTCAAGGCCTCAAACATCCAAACCCTAAAGATGATTTTGCTAGAGTGTAAGCAATTTTAGGCTCTAGCAAACCTTTGGTTCTTAGACTATTAAAAGATATTAGAAGCAAGAATTGACTAGTTAATAACCGGTAAAGCGCTAATATTTTAGGGCTCTAGAGGGTCACCTAGGTCAAGGTCTCCATAGAAAAGTCTAGCAAATGAAGAGTAAAGAAGTAGCAATTTAAGTCCTTTACTCCTAGGGTTTGTCAAGCAAGCAATTTCATAATATTTAGCATGAATAAGCAAATTTACCAGAAACCATTCAAATAAAATGAAGAATTGCAGATTTACTTACTTCATCAAGAATAATCAAGCCATAAAACCCTAGAATCCTAAGTAACTTCACCAAGAAATGATCCAAGTTTCAAAATTTAGTCTCCAAGAGAAAGTGCACCGAGAATTTCAGCCAATAACCCCTAAAATTGGTGCAAATTTCAGAACACACTACTTGTGTGATGAGTGATGATGAAAAAATGAGAGTATTTTCTCTCTATTTATACAGTATCAATGACCTTTAATTAAATTAGGTCATAAAAAGGCCGACATGGAAAATTACATTGAAAATCCAGTTTTTTAGATAAATGGAGGTAATTAAACCCTAAAATCAGCTCCAAGGGTGACATCATGCCTTTCTAAGGTGATGTTCAGCCCCTAGGGTAGAACGTTGGGCCGCACATGCAAAAATTTTGGCCTCCAAAGGCCTTTAATGCTACCCCACGTTCCAACTAGCACACAACTACCCACATAAATGAAATCCCTCACCGTGGATGATGTCTAGGGTCACAAAGTTGACATCATGGGCTCCCAAAGGTCAACGTCCAGGTGGAAAGACAAAGTCCTCCTGGGTCTAGGTCTGTTGGAGTGTCCCTGGTGCAACACCCTTATTTCTTCCTGGTGAAAGTCTCTGGTGTCTCTCAGCCCCTAGTTGGGGTCACAATGTCCATCTGTGGGATTTCAGCCCCATGGAGGTCCAAGCTAATCATTCCCCCATATGTACCTGTCCACCGGGCAAGGTCCTGCAACAACAACAAGTATGCCCTCCAGGGGTTCATAAGTCATAGGGATCATAGCAATTTCAATCACATCAAATAATAAAATTACCCAAATATGTGCATCAAACCCCCCTTTATCCAAACAAATTCTCAAAGACTTTATGCAATTTAACAAGTCAGGTTTGAAGAAGGTCTCTGGATGTCCTATTGGGATAATCCTCCTTAAGTTTGGGGTGTTTCCCAGGTGAGAGGCAATATAGGTCATGTAAGTGTGTGTGAGGTGACATGGGCAAGTGTTTGGGCATAGGGTGCAATGATAACATGGAAATGTAGGTCTCACCTGTGGGTGCCTTTGTAGAGGGCGAGCTTCCCCTTGTCATAGATTCCATTCTTTCCTATCCCATTCAATGCCTTTTATTATTATATATTTTATCTTTTTCATTTATACTTCAAGGGAAGAGCTGAGGGAAACTGTCCTAGCTTGGTGACCAGAGGTGACAACATTACCCACAAGAATTTCACGTAGATGAGAAGGTTGGCTCATGATGAGACCCCCTTTCTCTTGGATATACCACCAAGAGACACTACCTTGGCTCGGTGAATAGATAGATGGTAGTGTCATACCTCTACATGCCCATGGTCATAATAGGTCGGCTCATGATGAGACCTCCCATCCACCAACTAATACCTTGAATGTTTATTATCTTGTGGGTTCCCTTTTCTTATTGAGAAGCATTTTACTTATTTCTTGGGAATCCTTGGGTGAATCATCTGAAAGGTTTTATCTTGCATTTTAACTCTTTCCATCTACTTTTACCCCCTGGTCCTTTATCCCCTTCTTCCCACAAGGAAAGGTACAACCCTTACTAGTGTGGCAAATCCCAATGCTCGAACTAAGGTAGGGGAAAAATGAGAGGATTAAAGATGGAAAGTAGTAAGTATGGAGGGAATGGATGATGACCTTTGACAGACCCACCCAGTGGAATCCCATCCTAAAGGGAGACTAACTTACTAGCTCATCATGTCACCCTCCCAGGTATGAACAAGTTAAAGAACATAATTTCCAAGAAAATGTTATGAAATGAAGGAGAATTCAACTCAACATATTCGAGTGCTTAAATAATTAGAGCGACACATACCATGATACCCAGACTCATTACCTCATGGAGAAAGACTTACTAATTCTTCAAGATCAGGCTGGTGGGATGGATGATGTTGATGTTAATAAATGGGTTGCACTTGAATAAAAGAGGGGCCCTTCAGGGCCATTCTAAAGTCATATGTCTCTCAAAACTCCATGTCTAGGACTTGTGGGCCTCGAGACACGATATCCTTATTTATTCCTAGGATAGGGGTTAACATATGGCTCCAACTCGGGGACATTTGCTCACCATAGAGCACATGAGAACCTCAACATCTCTAGTATGACCTGTATCTGCTAGATCTCAACAAAATGTATTAGTAATATTCAGGGTGTTGTTATCACCCCTCTCTCATATATGATATAATAAAATAAATACAAGCATGCATATATACATAATGATAGCCAGATGGTATATACAATGTATGAAAATGTCTAACTTACCTGTACTTACCCGTGAAGTCAAGTCTTTTCCCCATGATAGGGTTTAAGGAGGCATCCAATAACTGGTAATGGACGTTTTCTTCCTTCCGACATGGATACATAGTAGGCATCGTTGTCTGACATCATTATAATTATGAAATGTCCAAGCCAAAATTGTGCATTCCCTTTAACATTGTTGGGCTCTCCTTTCTTTGTATCCCACTCTAAAACCAAATCCCCTTGCTTGCAAATCCCCTTTCTTGTAGTCCCCTCCTTCAAAATGAATTGCCTCTTGTATTCTAGTGTATTTTGTTGAGGGAGCGGGGTGGGTTTGTGTAATAAATACATATTCTTGGTTTGGATCAGTCAACAAATGTTCATGATCCCCCTTCCATTTGAAAAAGCCAACTCCTTTCCCTCTAAACCTTATCAAATCTCCAATTTCATCCTTTTGTGTAGAAGAATAGTCATCCCAATGTTCATAGAGGTTAGAGGCATCGTCAGGATAATCACCCCAATTTGTATCTCTCTCCTTCTCCAGAATGATGGGATGGGATTCTACCAATGCACTATCCCTTATGTATGTTTCATGAAAATGTAATGTCTCGTCATTACCTTGTGTAATGATGTCCTTGTGATTGCTAGGAATATTCTGGTCACCCTTTAATTTGGTCCATGTTATCTCATTAATATTGTCTTCTTATACCAAGGGAAGAGCGGTCCAGCCTTGAAATAAGCAGGGATCTATGGAGTTGTAGTTACTATATCCATGATTACACCTTTCAATGTGTTCCATCCTCTTTGGATTGTTATGAAAAGTGATGCAACCTTCATCCCCAACGGGGATAGTTATGTCGGACAAGTCCATCTATAGACTTCCGCCTAAAGTAGCATCCCATTCCCTAGATAATATCATTCCCCAAGTGTCAGGTATATCAAAAACAATGACGTACATTATGAGGGGGAAATCAGGTTAGTCGGTAAAGTGAAATTCAAGACCTTCCATCAAGCCGTAGACCTTGATCCCCTTTGACTCAAATTTACAAACATTGGCACAAGGCCCTATAACTTCCAACCCAATTTGGTTCATAACCTTTAAAATCATCATATTAAAAGATGACTCGAAGTCAAGCATATTGTTGTGAAGTCATGGGTCATCTATTAGAAAGGAATTGAGAAAGGGTGTTTGTCCATTTTGCTCAAAATGACCGGTTTGTAATAGTGTGGAAGTTTCTTCGAACAATTGTTAGTCATCTGGGGTCCGTTTTGTCAAAGAAGGGATTTCCAACATTCCACGAATCCTTTTGACCTTTTGTAAGATATAGGCCATACTAGTGTTTAGGTTGGTGTCATCATTGCTAGGTTTTGGGAAAGGTTGGGGTAGATCCCTAGCATACACTTGGGGCTCTTCAAGCTTCACCCTTGAGTCCTCACTTGTTTGGCTCAAGCACTCAATCCTAGGCTTCCTCATTTCTTGATTCTCTTGGATTTGATTTGGCATGAACAAGGTAAATATGGAATCTTCATAATTAGATTTGTCATGAGTAGCCTTTGGGTGATCACGTTCAAAATTGGATTGTTTGCATAATAAGGACTTAGGATCATCTTCTTTCCTCACAACATTTTGTAGATTCAAAGTGTTCGGAAAAAATTGTTCTTTTGAAGCATGACGTTTTATTGTCTAACTAGTATTTTGAGGAAGTCTCATAGAAGAAGTCTTTTGGGCTTGTGATAGCGCCCTTTACAACTCAGTGATTTCTTCAGAGGTACCTATATTATTAGAGGGTTCAAACAAATTTAAGGCATCTTTCATAGTTGAGAACCCATTTTTTCAAGTGTCGGTCCCTTTAGGGGGGATGGCTAACTTAATCTCATCGTTTACCTCTAGTATCTCTAGGAAATCATGTTATTCTTCCTCAACATATTCCTCATCATTTTGGTCCTGGGGAATGGGATCACACCATTTAATATTTTCTTCAATCCAGAAATCACCATCTTGTGCTTCCTTGAGGTTTGTAGGGAATCAGTTCCTAAGGATGGATTGGAAGTTTCCTTTGAAAGAATTTAAGTATTTTCCAAGAATATCACTCTTTGGTATAAAGTTAGAATCAATTCGACCAAGTAAGGTATTAAACCTGTCATTAAATTCCCTAACAACTTCGTCGTTTTGTTTGCAAATGTTGAGATATTGGGAATAAATGGATGCCATATCTTCCATCACACCCCATCTTTCCAGGAAAACTTTTTCTAAATTTTCACAGGTTGTGAGGATTTTTCTTGGGAGGTTAGTGCCCCATTTTATAGCATCTCTAGTAAGTGAGGTAAAGAAAAGTATCATGAATTTGTCAGGAGGTTCTTTCCCAGATTGATGGAAGTCATATCTCTCACAAAATTTGGTCCAATGTGTGTTACCAGAAGCCCCAACCTCTCTGGTAAACTTGGGTATCCATGAACTGAGATCTTTAGGGAGGTCCTGTAATCCTCCTTATATATTGGCCAATTCTAAAGTTCTGAAGAGTTCTTCGAGAGCCCATTTAGGAGGGGCCATGGAGACAATAGGAACTATAGGGCAAGAAACTGTGCACTGACGTCCGCTACCGGTCATCATCAGTGGAGTCACTAGACAATATCCTTGAGATTATCAAAGGGATGAGGGGATCACCCTAAGTGGAGTCACCAGGTAAGATTTGTGAAATGAAGGATTTGGATAAAGGATTATCGAAAAGTGTCATTTGAGGAAAATTGACTCGATGCTCCCCGAAAACGACGCCAAAATGTTATCGCACAATCTGTACTTGCCTAAGGCCCAAGTAAAGTGGATGAAAGATTTGTGTAACAGGGGGTGATCTATCACTGTCACATTAATAGGAAACCCCTTTCTCTTTAGGAGTATGTCAAAGTACCCCAGGGGAGAATTCCTCGATGACCTAAAGGGTTGATAACTAAGGCAAGGATGCAATAAAATCCCCCTCTCACGGTTCACTCAATTTAGAAGGTTCTTATGGTCTTTAAGGGATGAATCAAATGGTAAAATGAAGTGTACCTTCCCAGAACAAGACAACAAGAAAATATAGCAACTTGCAAGCACAAAGATATGATATTAGTGATTCTTAAGACCATAAACCTTGAAGGAGTAAACTAGCTGATATGAGTTTGAAAACATTTAACAATTTATAACAACAATTAATATTTTATAACAACCTCAAGAGTTATTCCTTGAAAATGCTTGAAAATGACAAGAAGAAACAACTTTGACTTAGCGGAATGATAAACGTTTCTCACAACAAAGTTTGGCAATGTATAGCTAGCATAATAAGTCACTTTTGTAGAGAATTTACTACAATTAGATGTCTGTAGAAATCCTTTGCAACATCAACAAATTCTAATGGTCAAATGTGCAAGAAAACACCATAAAAAGTTAGCACTTATCTAGTAGATTGACTAGCAATTGTCACAATTGAATTTTGAATGAGTTAAGTGCAATTTATATAGGAAAATGTGTCCAATCAATGTATGTTAGTATGGTTGTAGCAAATATTTGCAACAACAACAAGTTAACTAAAGAGTTAGTGTAGTTTGAGGTTAGCAGAGGTTAGTAAATGTTTTAAGGAAGATAGTTTGAAAGTTGTTTGATCAATCAATCACTTATAATGGGTAGATTGATGCCTTTATGGGGTAATGGAGTCTATAAGTGTCGGTTTTCTCTTAAAAGAAATGACACAATGATTGCAATTGTGTAAGGAGAAGAGATGGATGGAAGAGGTGTTGGCTCTTCAAGGCCTCAAACATCCAAACCCTAAAGATGATTTTGCTAGAGTGTAAGCAATTTTAGGCTTTAGCAAACCTTCATTCCTTAGACTATTAAAAGATATTAGAAGCAACAATTGACTAGGTAATGACCACTAAAGTGATAATATTTTAGGGCACTAGAGGTTCACCTAGGTCAAGGTTTCCTTATCAAAGTCTAGCAAATGAAGAGTAAAGAAGTAGCAATTTAAGTCCTTTACTCCTAGGGTTTCTCAAGCAATCAATTTCATAATCTTTAACATGAATCAACAAATTTACTAGAAACAATTCAAATAAAATGAAACATTGCAGATTTACTTACTTCACCAAGAATAACCAAGCCATAAAACCCTAGAATCCCAAGTAACTTCACCAAGATATGATGCAAGTTGCAAAATTTATCCTCCAAGAGAAAGTGCACCTAAAATTTCAGCCAATAACCCCTAAAAAGGGTGCAAATTTTAGACCACACTACCTGTGTAATGAGTGATGATGAAAAAATTAGATTATTTTCTCTCTATTTATACAATATCAATGAACTTTAATTAAAATTAGGTCATAAAAAGGCCGACATGGCCAGATTACATTGAAAATCTAGGTTTTTACATAAATGGAGGTAATTAAACCCTAAAATCAGCTCCAAGGGTGATGTCATGCCCTTCTAGGGTGATGTTGAGCCCCTAGGGTAGAAAATTAGGCCACACATGTAGAATATTTGGCCTCCAAAGGCCTTGAATGCTACCACATGTGCCAACTAACACACAACTTCCCTCATAAATGAAAACCCTGACTGTGGATGACGTCTAGGGTCACAAAGGTGATGCCATGGGCTCCCAAAGTTCAATATCCAGGTGGAAAGAAAATATCCTCTTGGGTCTAGGTCTATCAGAGTGTCCTTGGTGCAATGCCCTTCTTTCTTCCTGGTGCAATTTTTTGGTGTCTCTCAACCCTTGGTTGGGGTCACAATGTCCATCTGTGGGATTTCAACCCCATGGAGGTATGAGCTAATCATTCCCCAATATGTAACTGTCCACCGAGAAAGGTCCTGCAGCAACAACAAGTACGCCCTACAGGGGTTCATAAGTCACAGGGATCATAGCAATGTCAATCACATATAATAATCAAATTACCCAAACATGTGCATCAAACCCTCCTTTACCTAGACAAATGCTTAAAGAGGTTATGCAATTTAACAAGTCGGGTTTGGAGAAGGTCTCAGGATGTCCTATTGGGATAATCCTACTTAAATTTGGGGTGTTTCCTAAGTGAGAGACAATATAGGTCATGTAAGTGTGTGTGAGGTGAAATGGGAAAGTGTTTGGGCATAGGGTGCAGTGATAACAGGGAAATGTAGGTCTTACCTATGGGTTCCTTTATAGCGGGTGATTTGCACCATGTCATAGATGCCATTCTTTCCTAGCCCATTCAATGCATTTTATTCTTATATTTTTTATCTTTTTCTTTTATGCTTCAAGGGAAGAGCTAAAGGACACTGTCCTGGCTTGGTGACCAGAGGTGAGAATGTTACCCACAATCATTTCACGGAGATGAGAAAGGTTGGCTTGTGATGAGACCCCCTTTCTCTTGATTATGCCACCAAGAGACACTACCCTGGTTTGGTGACCATATAGATGGTAGTGTCATACCTCTACATGCGCATGGTCATAATAGGCCAACTCATGAGGAGACCTCCCATCCACCAACTAATACCTTGAATTTTTATTATCTTACGTGTTCCCTTTTCTTACTGAGAATCCTTTTACTTCATTCTCAGGAATCCCTAGGTGAAGCATATCAAAGGTTTTATCTTGGATTTTAACTCATGCCAACTAATTTTACCCCTTGGGCCTTTAGCCCCTTCTTCCCACAAGGAAAGGTACAACCCTTACTAGTGTGGAAAATCCCAATGCTCGAACAAAGTTAGGGGGAAAATGAGAGGAATAAAGATGGAAAGTGGTAATTATGGAGGGAATGGACGATGACCTTTCACAGACCCACCGAATGGAAACCCATCCTATAGGGAGACTAACTTACTAGAGCATCATGTCAGCCTCCTAGGTATGAACAAGTTAAAGAGCATAATTTCCAAGAAAACGTTATGAAATGAAGGAGAATTCAACTCAACATATTCAAGTGCTTCAATAATCAGAGCAACACATACCATGATACCCAGACTCATTACTTCATGGATCAATACTTATTGCTTCTTCAAGACCAGGCTTCTAGGATGGATGTTGTTGTTGCTGATAAATGAGATGCACTTGAAGAAAAGAGGGGCCCTTCGGGGCCATGCTCAAGTCATTCGGCTCTCGATGCTCCATGTCTAGGACTCGTGGGCCTCGAGACACGATCTCTTTAGTTATCCCTAGGATAGGGGATAACAATCCCGACAACAAGCTCCTAGACCCCCATATGAAGGGAAATTCCAAAGGACTGGTCAAGGTTTCAAGCCCAAGAATGCTCAAGAGGTCCCTAACACCTTAGCTCCCACAAACGTGGTAGAAGAGAAGCCATGATGTTTCCAATGAAAAGGATCACATTAGGAGCATGAATGACCTCTGAACAATGTGGATCATGATCAAGTCAACATTATGAACCATACCTTTGAAGAACCACAATATTTCCTTAATACCACACCTCAATAACATGAATATGGCATGAAGGAGGCAACTAGGAAGGCTAGGATGGAGGTTATCAATAGCCTTGATCAAGAGTCAAGAGAGAAGTTGAAAAGAAAATAATTTCAAGTGTATACTAGGAAAAAGCAAATGAACCAACCTCCCTATATTGACCCTACAAATTCACAACTGAAACCTCCACTTATGAACATACTCCTTCCTAAGACCTCTTATGAGACTAACAAGGTTGACTAGAATTTTGACTTGGAATGTGCATTGGCCAAATTGCATGTAAACATCCCATTAAAGGAAATTATTAAGGTCCCATCCATGAAAGAAAGGTTTGATAAGTTCTTCAATATGTTGAATGAACCAATAGACCCTCCTATTATGCCCCAAGAAGATTATTTCATGGTAAAATACAATGGCCACCCACATTTCTTTATGTCATTTCTAATGAATAACAAATTTATCAACAACTGTATGCTTGACTCAGGAGTAGTTGCCAACATGATGTCTTTAAGGTTAATGGAACAACTAGGCCTAAAGACCACATGACCTTATAGAAATGTGTGCAGGTTTGAGTCCAGGGCCATACCTACCAATGGGGTAGTTGAGAACATTAAGGTACACGTTGGTAAGTATCTTGAGAGAGTGATCCATATTTATGTTATGGTGGTAGATGTCCCTAATGTATGGGTCATGCTTTTATCTAGGAAGTTCGTTGCAATGTTGGGTGACACACTAGAAATGGATTTAGCTTATATCAACTTACCTATGAAGGATGGGATGATTGCACACCTCCCCAGCATGCCAATGGCTGAGGCTCATGTACAAGAAATTGACAATGAAACTAAGATTAGTGAAACACATGAGCCTACTAAACAAATTCCTCCTATATTCTCCCCAAAATATTTTCCTTTCACCAAAGAAGAGGATTTTGATGAGATATAATGGCCAAAGAAACAAGTGTATCAACAACTCCTAGATAAATATAAGGATAAAGAAGTTGGCTCTACCAAACTACTAAGAAAAGAAGATGATGACGTATTAATTAAACCAAGCCAAAAAGAAATCCTTACAACTGATTCCCACCCTCCTCCCTCAAGAAAATACACCAGAGTGATACAAGAACCAACGAAGTTCAAAGCGAAAGAATACCAAGAAGGAGACACAGTACGAATGTGGGACACTAAAAAGGGTGAGCCTAACAATGTTAAGGGGAGTGCTAAATTTTGGCTTGGACCCTTCGGAATTAGAATGAAGTTAGTCAACGATGCCTACTATCTATCTATGCTTGAAGAAAGGAAATGTCCATTACTGGTTAGTGGGCACCTCCTCAAATTCCATCTTGGGGAAGAGACTTGACTTGACATGTAAGTACATGTAAATTAGAGTAGGTAGGCATTTGCATCCATTGTACATACCATTTCATATCATGTTAGCATAATTGTACTTTCATTTTTCATTTTTGTCTCATCTCACTTTTATATATGTATGCTCATGAATAGAATTTATTTTATTTCGATTTTTATATCATATATGGTCAAGGTGTGATATCACCATCGTAGATGTTACTAATATATTGTGTTGATATTTAGCAGGCATAGGTTATCTAGGTTATACCAGAGATGTTGAGGTTCTCATGCACTCTATGGTTATAATATGTCCCTGACTTGGAGCCAGATGTTATCCCCTAGCCTAGGGATAACTAAGGAGATTGTGTCTCGAGGCCCACATGTTCCAAAAATGGAGTGTCCAGACCTGAACGACCTAAGCATATCCCCGAAGGTGTTGACCAAAATTTGGTCATCTATATTTTCCCGCTTCTTGGATTCATAAAAGCCTTAATATCAAAAGAAGACATTTTTGAACTTTTATAAGTTCATTCTACAACCCTCAGTCTCAACTTCGCCACTCATTTTTCGGATCAAAAATCTATTTATGTATTCCTAAGTTATTCAAGATATGGTCCAGATATCTAATTTTGAAGAATCTTTATAAGTATTATGTTCTTCTATCCTTTTTTGAATTTTGGCTCAGTATTCTCATCACTTATTTCTCTCACCTTTCACCTCTATCCATCTCAACACTTAACCATTTTTCTCCTTATCTCTCCACCTTCTCCACTCCCTTATCCCTTATCCTCCCATAATTATCAATAATTCAAGCCATATTTCAATCCATGGCAGGGGGCGGACAGCCATCACACTCCTTCACCCTTCCCCCTCACCTTCCTCACCCCGCTGCCACTATCTACATTTCTCCTTCCTCACTTACGTTGTCTACATTTCTCCCCTTTCTCGCTAACTACTAATATCCTCATCAGGTTCACGGGTTGGTGGACTCATCTCCTCACTTCCCTCACCTTCCCATCCCCGCAAACCCGCTATCTTCCTAACTCCACTACTTACACTTTACCTTCCCCCTTACATCACCCTACGTCACCCTTATCCCTCCTCCACCTACAAATTACCCCCGCCCCCTCTCATGTCCTTACCCTCTCCCTACTTAATATTTTTTAAAGTAATATAGATTGCAGGCAAGCGGACACCAGTCATCCCTCACTTTCTTACTCACCTCACTCCCTAACCTTCCAACCCATCCCCATAGCCTACAAACTACCCCCTCAACTTCCTCTATCCACAAATTTCCCTCCTCCCCTCTCGTCCCATCTCCCATACTTAGTCAAATTTTTAGAACTATTCCAAGGCATGGAAACCAATGAATGAGAATATGACACATGGCAATGAATGAGGTCATGACACATGGAAACTCACCATTGGAGACATGTGGTGACATAAAATTTGCAACATATGGTGACATATTATTGGTTATATTTGGAATATAATGAATTTCTGACACGTGGGATATGACTTGACAATGACTCAATGATGACTCAGGGTTGACTGGGCATGAGGTGGACGATTATAGGTTTCCAAAAAATTATTATTTTATTCAACAACTTTCCAAGGGTCAAATCCTCCAAGCTCCATAATTTATTCTCTTCTTTGTTTCTTGTTAAGTGTATGAAACACTTAGTATTGTATACCATGAATATTTGTAATATCCCAATGAAAGTGGGATAATATTTATGAATAAAAATTTGAAATGTCAAAGAGGGAGAAATAAATTTGAAATCAAAGGCTGAGATTGCCCCAAGACATTAGATCGACGGTGGTTGAGTCATGATCTTGCATAGGCCATAACTTGAGCTTAGGGTGTCAGAATTGTGCAAAATTTATACTGTTGGAAAAAAATTTCAACGTAGAAGATGGTGGTATAGGTTTCAAGTGATGAAAGTTAAATTTTTCTCAGAAATTAAAATATCAGTTAGATGCATTTTTAATGGCCCTATGTGACAACTCAACTTCATGAGCTCATATCTTGAGATCTAGACAATGGATTTGGGAAAATTTTATATAGTTGGATGATAAAGATAATATATGAAATTATTTACATGAAAAAAAAGTTTGTTATCATTCTGATAAAATTAAAACATAGTCATCCTCGTTTAAAGGGAAATTAATTAAATAAAAAAAAAGTTTAATTAAAACTTTTATTAGAAAGGGAGAGGGACCCATTTTCAATATACTTATATTAATGATGTGAGTTCATTAATGAAGAATTAATGAGGCATTAATTAAAGGGAATGTTCCAAGAAAAAACTTGTACGTGAATTTCAAGAGAGGAAGAAAACCATAACTACTCAATTAGTTAGAAAATCTTTGCCTATAAAGAGAAGAAAGGCTTCATCAAAGGTTCCAATAATCAGTATTGTTAGAGGGGAAGGGAAAAATATCATAGGAAGAACAAGGTACACCCATCGATACACAATCAATTTTCTGATCAAAAGAAAGAAATCTCCATCTTCTCCATTCTTTATATTCTTCTATACCACTTCTCATAGCTTTATGCTTGAATCTCAGAGTTGGGCACAAGGCTGAATTTTTGAGTGTTTTTCTTTTATTCTTCTACAAAATTTTCTTGTATGATCACAGATTATTTGCAGCCACATACATGGCTGTCAAAGTTTTGGTAATGAAGAACATTTCTCATGAATAAACTCCACAAAGAATTGCTTTGGGGTTGATCTTAATTGTATCTTGTAACTTTGAGTTTTAAGTATGAGATATTTGAAGTTGACCTATCCATTTCTCTTTTATTACTAATTGTAGTACTCTTATAATATTCTTTGAGATGATCAAATCATTCTCTCCTATTTCTCACGAAGAAGATATGGATGTGTTTATATATTATTAAAAAGATTGTTTTTGATTTTGATCACAATTTAGCTATTATGTTGAAGCTCTCCTTCGATATTTTCTTATTGTAAAAAGACTTTTCTACACATAAAGATCATATCAGGTTATTGAAGAACCATTTTCATATAAATCCAAGCAACAACGATTTGGGGTTTGTTGCCTAGAACTCTCCCTAATCTAAGATATTCAAAGATATATCTTTTATCCAAAGAGAATAACCACCTCTCAAAAAATGAAGGGGGACTAAATTCCTCATGAGATTTTTGTTTCGGTCCTGACGAATTCAAGTGTCAACATGAGGGTCCATTTTTTCTTCAAGTACAATCCATATATCACCACCAACAATGTCCATCACACTGGCCTGGTCCTGAAGTGGAAGTGGGTCTTACTACATGAGGCAATTAGTCGAGGTATCATGGTATGCATCACTCTGATATTTGGAGCACTTGAGCATGTTGTATTGAATCCTTCTTCATTTCATAACATTTTCTTGGAAATTATTCTCTTTGCCCTGTTTAAAACTGGGAGGGTGACATAGTTCCCTAGTAAGCTGATTTCCATTTAGGATGGGTTGCTATTGGGGTAATATTTGAAGATTCATCGTCTGTTCCCCCCATACTTACCACTTTCCATATTTATTCCTTCCATCTCCCCATATTTTGGGCATTGGGATTGGCTACACGAGGAAGGGTTGTACCTTACCTCGTGGGAAGAAGGGGCTAATGGCCCGGAGGGTATAAGTAGTTGGAAAGAGTTAAAAGCCAATTTTGAAACCTTTGAGATGCTTTTCCTATGGATCCCTAAGAAAGTAGTGAAAATATTCTTAGTAAGAAAAGGGGACGCACAAGATAACATGAACACTCAAGGTGATAGTTGATGGATATGGGGTCTCATCACGAGCTAGCCTATTATGACCATGGACATGTAGAGGTATGACATTACCACCTATATAGTCACCAAGCCAGAGTAATTTCTCTTGGTTGCGTAGCCAAGATAAAGGGGCTCTCATCATGATTCAACCTTCTCATTTCCGTGAACTAATTTGTTGATGAAATTGTCACCTTTGGTCACCAAGCCATGACAATGACCCTCAACTATTCCCTTGTAGAACAAGAGAAAAGATCAAAAGAAAGAAAAATAAAAATAAATGGCAATGAATGGGCTTGGAAATAATTGCATCCATGACAAGGTGTATCTCACCCTCCACAAAAGCACCCATAGGTCAGGCTCTACATTTCCTTGTTATCACATGCACCCCATGCCCAAATAGTTACCCCATGCCACCTCATACACTTGTATGACTTGGACCAAAATCCACCTAGGAAACACCCCAAACTTAAAGGGGATTATTCCAATAGGACACCCTAAGACCCTCTCCAAACCTAAACTTGTCAAATTGCATAACATCTTTGAGCATTTGTTTGGGGTTAAGGGGGTTATGATGCACATGTTCAAGTGATTTAATTATTGGATATGATTTACATGTTATGATCCTTGTGACTTATGAAACCCTATAGGGCATACTTGTTGTCTTTGTAGGACCTTTCCCAGTGGAGAGGAACACATGAGGGAATGATTAGCTCGGAACTTCATAGGGTTCAAATCCCACCGATGAATGTTGATACCCCAACCAAGGGGAATGACAAGGATTGAAGACTTTCACAGGGAAAAAGAAGGATGTTTACTTTGGCGGATATTTGGCAGACCTAGATCTAAGGTTTTCATGCCCCTCCCACTTGGACGTTAGCCCTTGGGCGCCTTAGACGTCATCCAAATATAGGGTTTCATCTTTGGAGGGAATTTATGAGGAAATTGGCATGTGTGGGAAATATTTTATGCCTTTGGAGGCCCAACGATTCGTTCCTTGCCCAATGTTCCACACTTTAGGCCCAACGTCACTCTAGAGGGGCATGATTTCACCCTTGGAGGAATTTCTAGATGCAAATTTATTTCAATTATGTCAAATTTGAATTTTTGTTGTAAATTGGCCAGGTCGACCATTTTTACATAAAAAATTGTCATTGAGACAAGGAGGTATGAAATCTGTTCCCTACTGGGGTTATTGGTTGAAACAAGGAAGGCACATCTCTCTTTTAAGAATTATTTTGGCATTTTGATGCAGGAGCATCTCAAGCAAGCTAGCACGGAGACAACGAACAGCTGGAAAAGCGCCCAGCAAAAATTTTGAAATATCTTGAACCATTAATGAAACATCAAGTGGAGGCGCATTTGTATAATGTAAATGGACCTTGAGCGATTTGCTCTCGTCCTTAGTAGATAGAAGGCATTTATGGTAGTTAATGCAAGTAGGTAGAATTGAATGTGTAGATTAGACAGTTTTAGAGTGCAAGAGGGAAACAGGATATAGACACCCTCATTGTATATTGTAACATTATTGAGAGAGAGCATAGAGGAGAAGCAAAGAGCTGTGTGAAAGACATCCATGTACAAAAGTTCTGAATTAATACAAGAAAGTTGTGATTCAGGCTCATGGTGTTCATATATTCTCTGTGTATGCATCCTTGAATGTTATGCTCACAATTGTTTTACTCTTTTTGTCATGCAATTTATTTTATGCTATGTATGAATGATTTCTTATTGAATGTTTGAAATCTGAGAGAAAAGGGTAATGGAATGAGTTTCAATTGTTTCTCTATCTGAGCAAGAGTTCCTGCAAGGAGTGCAGTTGAATTGTCCACAAGGAGTGCGTTGACAAAAGGTTCAGAGGTTTGTCTCTGAAAGCTCAGGAGAGATAGCTTTTGTTCTCATTTCCACAGAGGTGCAGTCAGGAACAAGAGCCATGCAAGGAGTGCATAGGCTAAGTGAAGCCTCAGGGTTGTGAACCTGAGAGAAGAATTTAGAGACTACTACTGCAGGAGTGCACAGGGTCGAAAGGATTCGAGCACTTGAAAGTGTTTGAAAATATGCCGCAAGGAGTGCATGCAAGTGTTTTTCTAAAAGATTCAGAGTTGGAGAAGGTTTGAAAGGATCTGAAGTCTTCAAAATTCATTGAAGAAAGGTAAAGAGGCCAAGCACCTTGAAATTTATGGAAGGCATAATGACGTCGGACCGAAGGAGGAAAAATTCTCAGAGAAAGAATGGATGGTCGGAATTCTCTGAAGAGAAATCGTGAAGTCCTGTGAGCCGTCAGATCTCATAGAGAAGCAAGGGAGTTACCACAAGTACTCCTAAAAGTTCTAAGCTCAGGAGGAGTAGAACCATAGATCCAAGCCACAAGGGTCGTTGGATTTACACATGGATGCCTGTATCAGGTTTTTGTGGGTTGAAGTCCCGTAAACTTTGCAATAGGGATCGCGATACCCCGAACCATGAAGTCTCGAAGGCTAAAAGAATGGTGTGGGGCTAGAGGAGTCAGTAAAATGGACAAGTGGCACAGTATTGACATGGAGTCAACCTCCATTGACTATTTCGTAGTTTCACGAAGTGAAGTTTCGAATTCATTGCATTAGGATTCACAATATTGTGAAGTCCGAAGTCCCGACGGAGTAAAGGAGAGTTGAAAAGTCAACACCGTGAGTGCATCAGAATTTTAGAAAATTGGGTTTTGGGAATTGCGGGAGCAAGTTGCTTGACATCACGACCGTCAAAATCACGATAAGGAAAATCCCGAAAAGGAAAGAGGAAGGGTCAGCATTGACTGTTTTTCAGGGTTTGGAGATTTGGAGACATTGCACGTGAACAACAGATTCGTGAAGGTGCGAAGTCCGATCTCCTAAGTACAAAGAGGGGATCCCATGAGGATTTGTTGTGGGTGAAGATTTTTCGAAAGGAAAATAGAAGAGCTATTTTCGAGATCTCTTCGGGCCAGTGGTAAAGGAAAGATCCTATGCACGTGGACCTTCCGACCTGCGGGTTGTGGAGGGGCTGCATGCGACATCAGTTTCGTATTAGAGCACAGAAAGATTCTTTGCTTTCTGTAGCAGAGAAAAAGAGAATTCACCATGCCGCCAAGGAGAAGGGATAGGAAAACACCCGATCCACCAGAGGAGAGGGAAATGTTGAGAAGAAGGGGCAGGAAGATGACTGATCTAGCCATGGAGAGAGAGATGTGTGACTTATGAGTCAGACTCGAAGACATGGAGATAGCACAAAGACACACAGTCAGTGCTGGGGATTTTAGTGATTCCAAAAGTGAGATTGAGGTTGAACATGAAGAAGAAGTTGCAGTCAAAGATGCAGCAAACAAGCTTTTGATCAGAGCTATTGCAAGAATGGGTGCAAGAGTGAAAATGGAAATTCCATTTTATGAGGGAAATCTGGATGCAGAGGAGCTTCTAGACTGGATTAGAGCTCTGGACACATACTTTGACTATGAAGATGTCGAAGAGGAAAAGAAAGTCAAGCATGATGTCACAAGGTTAAAGGGACATGCAACATTGTGGTGGGATGAACTACAATATGACAGACGCTACAAAGGCAAGCAAAAGATTAAGAGCTAGGATAGAATGATCGCGAATATGAAGGTGAAATTCATCCCCAGAGATTACCAGATCACTATGTTCACGAGGATGCAGAACCTGAAACAGAAGCTGATGACAGTGAAAGAATATACTAAAGAATTCTACAGGCTAAACATCAGGGCAGGTCATTGGGAAAGCGATGATGAAAAGGTTTCCAGATACCCGAATGGCCTGAGATATGACATTCAGGATGAGATGATCATGGTAACCATCCGAACGGTGGAGGATGCTTATCAGATAGCTCTAAAAGCTGAAGAGAAACTGAGTTGAAAGCAGGGTCAGAGAGGCCGAGGCAGAAGTTATCCCAGAGGCAAATCAGTTGCCCAGGATAAATATCAGAAGCCCAAGGAGGACTAGAAGAAACCTTAGACTCGAACTGAGAGAGGTGGAAGATCATAGCGAGGGCAATATGCTGAACAGAAAGGGAAACATACTGAACAGAAAGGAGCTTATGCTGATAATAATATATTTCCTCGTACTAGAGGTAGAGGAAGAGGAAGAGGTGGAGTAATAACATGCTTCACATGTGGAAAGAATCGACACAAGTCTTACGAGTGTCCATACAAAAATAAGGAGAGTGGAGAATCTCACATCACCGAAGCACAGAGGCGAGATGTTGAGACAGAGGATGCTGAAGGTGGAAGATCGTTGATGATGCGAAAAGCTCTTTTGACACCAGAGAAGGAGGTGGAGAGTTCGGTCCAAAGAACTAGACATTTTTGGACTGCTTGCAAGACCAAGGATAGGGTATACGAGGTCATTGTTGACAGTGGTAGCATAGATAATCTCATTTCTATAGGGATGGTAGAAAAGATGGAGCTGGAGACGATTGATCATCCAAGCCCATACAGAATTTCGTGGCTACAAAAACGACATTAGGTAACTGTCACTAAACAATGTTTAGTTGAATTTAAGATAGGAGGATATAATGATAAGATGTTATGTGATGTTATTCCCATGGATGTTTGTCATCTATTGCTGGGTAGACCATGGAAATATGACAGGAATGTGATTCATGATGGGAGAATGAACACATACACCCTAGAGAAGAATGGGAGGACTCACATGTTGCTTCCAATTAAAGATAAGGAGGTGAAACCAGAAGTAAGAAACATTGTACTTCTCATGAGTGGGAAGGAACTTCTTATAGAGGTTTAGAAGAAAGAGGAACCACAATTCATTGTGGTCTGGAAACCGAAGATTGTTTTGACTAGCACAAAAGTAGACGATTTACCAGAAGAGATTCAGGAACTGCTGGAAGAGTTCGCTGACATAGTAGTGGATGAACTACCTCGTTCGTTGCCACCGATTAGAAGTGTGAGTCATCATATTGATCTCATACTTGGAGCCAATTTACCAAATAAAGACGCATACAGATTAACGCCGCAAGAGAATGAAGAAGTCAAAAGACAAGTCCAGGAGTTGTTGGACAAAGGTTTGGTCAGAGAAAGCTTGAGTCCATGTGCTGTTCCAACAGTACTCAGTCCGAAGAAAGATGGAGGCTGGAGGATGTGTACTGACTCAAGAGCGATTAACAAGATAACCATTAGGTACAGATTTCCATTGCCAAGGATGGATGATCTGATGGATTTCTTGAGTGGAGCAAAGTATTTTTCAAAGATTGATTTGAAAAGCAATTATCATCAAATTTGCATGAGAGAAGGTGATGAGTGGAAGACAACCTTCAAAACCAATGAAGGGTTGTATGAATGGCTTGTTATGCCATTTGGATTAACAAATGCATCAAGTACCTTCATGAGGTTGATGAATGAAGTCCTAAGGGAGTTCATCGGAAAATTTGTCATTGTGTATTTGGATGACATATTGGTTTTCAGTAAAACAGTGACAGAGCATCTGAAGCATTTGGCTACAGTGATGCAGAGACTACAACAGGAGAAGTTGTTGATAAATATGAAGAAATCCTCATTTATGAAGAGAGAGCTTATTTACTTGGGACTTGTTATTTCTGCAGATGAGTTGAGGATGGATTCAGATAAGGTGGAGGTAATCAAGAATTGGCCATCACCGAAGAATATCTTTGAGGTGAGAAGTTTTCATGGATTGGCTAGTTTCTACCAAAAATTCAGTAGGAATTTCAGTGGAATTAGTGCACCGATGATGAACACAGTGAATAAAAGACACAAGTCTTTTCACTGGATAGAAGAGGCTGAAAAGAGTTTTAATCTATTGAAGAGGAAAATTACGGAACAACCAATTCTAGTGTTGCTGGATTTCCAAAAGACATTTCAAGTGAAATGCAATGCAAGTGGATTTGCAATAGGGGCAGTCTTGATTCAGGAAGACAGGCTGATAGCATACTTTAGTGAGAAGATGAATGAAGTGAAAGTAAAGTACTCCACTTATGATAAGGAGTTCTATGCTATTATACATGCATTGAAAAAATGGAGACATTACTTGATCCCGAAAGAGTTTGTCTTATATAGTGACAATCATGCATTGTAGTTTATGACTCAACATGAAAATTTGAATCAGAGACATGTTAAATAGTTGAGTATATGCAGAATTTCACTTTTGTGATTAAACCTATTTCTGGTACTGCTAACAAAGTTGTTGATGCTTCGAGTAGGAAGTGTTTGCTATTGCAGGAGTGCAGATTCAAAACGTTGGGTTTTGATGATCTCAGGAACATGTATAGAGATGATCCAGATCTTCAGGAGGTGTACGAAGCAGCTGGGAATCCAATTCTCAGAGATAGAAGCCAATGGACAGAATACATGATCTAGGAAGGATTACTGTTTAAAGGTAATCAACTGTGTATTCTGAAATGCTCCATGAGGGAGAATTTGCTGAAGGAGAAACATAGTGGAGGATTAGCAGGGCACTTTGGTCACGAAAAGACGGTCGCAAAGTTGAATGAGTCATATTTTTGGCCGGGAATGCGATCAGGCGTCAAGAGATTCGTGGACAGATGCAAAATTTGCCAGCATTCGAAGGGAAGGAAACAAAATGCAGGGTTTTATCAACCATTGCCAATACCTGAGAGGCCGTGGGATGCAATCAGCATGGATTTCATATTGGGGTTGCCAAGAACACAAAGAGGATTTGACTCAATATTTGTGGTGGTGGATAGATTTTCCAAGATGGCACACTTTATTCCATGTCAGAAGACCAGTGACGCAACTCACATTGTGAACCTGTTTTTCAAAGATGTCATTTGACTTCATGGTTTGCTAAGGAGTATAGTTTTGGACCGAGACACCAAGTTCATAGGACACTTCTAGAGGACCCTATGGAAGAAGCTAGGAACTAACCTGTCTTTTAGTTCGGCTTATCATCTTCAAATGGATGGACAGACAGAAGTGGTGAACAGAAGTCTAAGAGACTTATTGAGGAGCCTGGTGACAGAATACCATAGCTAGTGGGAGAACATATTACCACAGGCAGAGTTTTCTTATAGCGACTCAGTTAACAGGAGCACAGGGAAGAGTCCATTTCAGGTTGTCTATGGCATGCAGTCGAGAGGAATTTTTGAATTGAGAGATTCAGAACAGACTGCGACTAGGAGCGCTAGTGCAAAAGATTTCACAGAGGCGATGAAGGAACTTCACAGCCAGGTGAAGGAGTGATTGTAGAATTCAAGTCAGGAATATAAATGCAGAGAAGACCAACATAGGAGACAACTTCAGTTTGAGGTTGGTGATTTGATTCTGGCACATTTGAGAAAGGAAAGGTTCCCGAGAGGAACATATAATAAGCTGAAGATGAAGAAAATCGGACCATGTAGGGTCTTGAAGAAATTTGGGGTGAATGCTTACGAGATTGAATTACCCGATGGGATCGAAATTTCTCTGATATTCAATATCTCAGATTTGTACCCATATAAAGTTGAGGAAGCAGGAATAGGAAATTAGCAACCAATGATCCAGTGGACAAAGCAGATTCCAGTTGCAGATAAGCCACAGATGGAGCGCATACTGGATAAAAGAGTGAGCAAGAGGACTAGGCAAAATAAATACTTTGAGTATTTTGTCAAATGGAAGGGCCATCCAGTTGAATATGCTATTTGGGAGAGTGAAGCGGAGATCCAGAAGCATGGAAAAACAGTGTGTGAGCTCATGGATAGGAGCCCATGAAATTTTCAAGCCCGAGAGTATGATGCAAGAGCATCTCAAGCGAGCCAACGCGGAGACAACGGACTGCTGGAAAAGCGCCCAACAAAAATTTTGAAATATCTTGAACCATTAATGAAACATCAAGTGGAGGCACATTTTTATAATGTAAATGGACCTTGAGCGATTTGCTCTTGTCCTTAGTAGATAGAAGTCATTTATGGTAGTTAATGCAAGTAGGTAGAATTGAATGTGTAGATTAGACAGTTTTAGAGCGCAAGAGGGAAACAGGATATAGACACTCTCATTGTATATTGTAACATTATTGAGAGAGAGCATAGAGGAGAAGCATATATTTTTGTGAAAGACATCCATGTACAGAAGTTCTGAATTAATACAAGAAAGCTGTGATTCAGGCTCATGGTGTTCATATATTCTCTATGTATGCATCTTTGAATGTCATGCTCACAATTGTTTTACTCTTTCTGTCATGCAATTTCTTTTATGCTATGTATGAATGCTTTCTTGTTGAATGTTTGAAATCTGAGAGAAAAGGGTAATGGAATGATTTTCAATTGTTTCTCTATCTATGCAAGAGTTCTTGCAAGGAGTGTAGTTGAATTGTCCACAAGGAGTGTGTTGAAAAAAGGTTCAGAGGTTTGTCTCTGAAAGCTCAGGAGAGATAACTTTTGTTCTCATTTCCACAGAGGTGCAGTCAGGCACAGGAGCCGTGCAAGGAGTGCGCGGGCCGAGTGAAGCCTCAGGGTTGCGAACATGAGCGAAGAATTTAGAGACTGCTGCTGCAGGAGTGCACAGGGTCGAAGGGATTCGAGCACTTGAAAGTGTTTGAAAATCTTCCGCAAGGAGTGCGTGCAAGTGTTTTTCTGAAAGATTCAGAGTTGGAGAAGGTTCGAAAGGATATGAAGTCTTCAAAAGTCGTTGAAGAAAGGTAAAGAGGCCAAGCACCTTGAAAGTTAAGAAAGGTGTAGCGATGTCGGACCGAAGGAGGACAGATTCTCAGAGAAAGAACGGGCAGTCGGAATTCTCTGAAGAGAAATCGCTAAGTCCCATGAGCCGTCAGATCTCACAGAGAAGCAGGGGAGTTACCACAAGTACTCCTAAAGTTTCTAAGCTCAGGAGGAGTAGGACTGTAGATCCAAGCCACAAGGGTCATCAGATTTACATGTGGATACCTGTATCGGGTTTTCGTGGGTTGAAGTCTCGTAAACTTTGCAACAGGGATCGCGATACCCCAAACTGCGAAGTCCCGAAGGCTAAGAGAATGGTGTGGGGCCAGATGAGTCAGTAAAACAGACAGGTGGCGCACTATTGACACGGAGTCAACCTCTGTTGACCGTTTCAGAGTTTCGTGGAGTGAAGTTCTGAATTCATTGCATTAGGATTCACGATATTGCGAAGTCCGAAGTCCCGACGGAGTAAAGGGGAATTGAAAAAGTCAACCCTGTGAGTGCATCGAAATTTCAGAAAATCGGGTTTCGGGAATCGCGGGAGCAAGTTGCTTGACATCACGACTACCGCAATCGCGATAAGGAAAATCCTTAAAAGGAAAGAGGAAGGGTCAGCGTTGACTGTTTTTCGGGGTTTGGAGATTTGGAGACACTACGCGTGAACAACAGATTCGCGAAGGTTTGAAGTCCGATCTCCTAACTACAAAGAGGGGATCCCATGAGGATTTGTTGTGGGTGTAGATTTTCCGAAAGGAAAATAGAAGAGCTATTTTCGAGAGCTCTTCGAGCCAGTGGTAAAGGAAAGATCCTGTGTGTGTGGACCTTCCGACCTGTGGGTTGTGGAGGGGCTGCGTGCGACGTCACATTTGGACAAATTTTATGAAGTTTTGTGGCAATATTGCATGGTTTTACATGATTATTCTTGGTGCAAGTAAGTAGATTTTTACTTTGTCATTATTAATGGTTATGGTACTGGTTTGCTTGCTCATACAAGATTATGAAATTGCATGTTTTAATTAAATCCTTGAAGTAAGAAACTTAAGGTTCTACTTTCTTTTTTTCTTTTCTTTTCCAAGCTTCATAGAATTGATCTAATAACTAGTGAAACCTTAGGGCCCTAAAGTGATAGCTCCATTGAGGTCTTCATCTAGCTATTGTGCCTAAGTTAATTCTCATCCATAAACTCTTCAAGAAGGAGGGGCCTAGAAGTTCCTACACCCTAGCTTCCTCTCTTCTTAAGGTCAAGAAGCCTAGGAGGACTTAAGGTGCTATTCCTCCTAGGTCTTTTCCCCTCTTGAATTGTGTGCATTATCATTTGTTACCATCCCTAAAGAGAGCCTCCAAACTTGACTTAGCCTTACTGTTGTTACTAACATTGCTACAACCATTATATAGAAACCCATTTTAGTTTACAAGCTAACTAAATTAACCCAGAAAATTGCATGAAGCAAAGTACTATCAACTAGAGTTAAAGTGTGCATAAATTTCTTTTTACAAAGTGCATTTCTGAAGGTTTCTTGTAGCTATCATCACTCTTGTTTTGCTATTGTTACAGTTATTTGGGACAACTTGTTAAAACTCATTAGCTGGTTGATAAATCTCTAGAATTTTTACTAAGCGGATCACTATCAATAAATGCTAAAAGAGTGTGTTTAACTACCTTACAAAAGTACATTTCTGAAATCTATTTGTTGTTGTCATAACTATTAATTTGCTATTGTTATAATTACATTTGACAACCCCTTAAAGTCATTACTTGACTTGTATTAATCTAGAAATTGTAAGTGGCAAAGGTACTATCTTTTTTTTTTTGTTTGTTAGTTTGTCCATGACATGTGGGACTAACCTGTGGCTAAGAAACCACGACTCAGGGGCATCAAAAATCACCTGGGGATCGCACCCGGTCTGAGCCACACCAACCCTTAACATGAATGGATTTTTTTGACCCCGCAGGTTTCGAACCGGTGACTTTAACATCAAGGAGTGCCTTAACAACACACTCTGTCACCGATTGTCCTACACCTCGGGGACTAAAGGTATGCGAGCATGGCCCAGTTAAGCTTTGTTCCATGACTAGACCACGTCCCTGCTCGAGTTTGAGCACAAGACCTGACCTTCGTTGCAAGAACGAATTTACCATCCAGTCGCCTCCGCCGACCTTAAGTGGCAAAGGTACTATCATTGCATAGTCAATATATCTCTTTATTTTTCATCATAAGTTGCAATTTCTGGATATATATATTGTTGCTACTATATATCTTTTTTCATATATATATACATTTATCTTTTTTTTCATGTATATAATTGTTTGGTAGCATACTTTTTTTTAAGTCACTGACTGAAAGCATTGATATCATTGGTTATTATATAACGT
>ML778737.1:813420-832792 GCA_009831015.1 Picea engelmannii
GTCTGCAACATTGCACATAATGGTTGAAGAAAGACATCAATGCTAGCAACAATTAGTCCACCTACAACACCAAAATCCATCAAAAGGAAAAAAACTATATACTTGGTTCAAAAATTAAAGTGCACAAATTCACCAAAGGAAGCGCGTGCATAGTGCGCAAAATGCGCAGGCTAACATAGCCCTCAGCGCGCAATGTTCACAAGATGCGCGATTGTCTATGAGAAAATTCTTGCACTTCTCATGAACAACACATTTATGAATCTTGTAGGCCTCTAAACCACTTCTAGTTTGACCCCCAACACGATTTGACACTCAGATCTGAGCGAAATCTAGCTTGGAGGCTGGTCAAGGGCTAGGAAGTGCCCTAAAAGGCCCCTTGTTCACACTATGAACCAGTTGTATCTGTCCATGAATGGATGCTATAAATGTGTGCCATGGGTGTGATAGAAAATTAATAACTTCAAGGTATTGTTATGCTGCAAGAATTCTTCTTTTAGAGTCCTCTTTTCTCTTTGAACCATTCAAGCAGTATAGCAAGGGCCATTCAACTCACCTCTTGAGAGGATTGGTATCGTATTTCTTCACCATTGTCACTTGCCATTGCATGAAGAGAAGAACTCTCTATTAGGGAACTCAAGAGCCCTCCCAAGGAGGAAGAGGGGATTCATAATTCCCTTCCTTTCTCTATGGTGTTAGCCTATCAATATATTGATCCACTGGTAGCTATATGGTGGTCATTTTTTGCGTTTCATGGTTCTAGTTCTTGCAAGCTTCTCTAACATTTATTTCTCTTTGTTTTTAGTTTTATTTCCTTGTTTCATGTGTATTTGGTTATCTAATCAACTCACAACCCTCTGTCTTGTTTAGCTGACTTAACTAAGTAGGTAACTGTTGTGTTTTTGCTCACCCATGTGACAAAACCAACACAACAGATTGACGACCATACTGGGTATCGATATCAAATTCCTCTCTATTTATGTCTTGAGAGAACTTATTTCTAATTGTTTTGATATGAAGGTACCAAAATCATCCTAGTCCAGCCTTCCAAAGTCAAAATTCAGAGCCAAGGCAAGAGAATTTCACTTGGAAATTTATTTCCCAATGCGTGATGGGAAGTGCACGGATTTCAAGGCACACAGTCACCCACTCTGCGAAATGTGTGCGTGATAGATTTCATTACTCTACATATTTTTCACATCCTACACCCTCTGTGCGTCTGTCAGAACTACAACCCACGCATAAGTTCATTTTTTGCAAATTGTAAGGGTCTTTATGAGTGGTTTGAGGGCCCCTAGCCTTCAGATTTTAATTTCCTGCACTTTGTAAGGAAACCACTCTTCACTTATAGTCCTTTCTCACAAGAAAGGTTAGCTAACATAAGCACATAGGGGTAAAAAGAATCACTATTCTTCTCTTTTTTTTTTTGCCACATGGATGGCTCATTTGGCATTTAAAATTTTGAGTTGAAGTTATTGCTTTTTCAAACACAATCAATTAATTTGGGACTAGAAATCAATTTTAACCCTCAAGTATGCTCTTCCCCCTTACCCAAGTGTGATCTCAAGAATCAGAAAAGGTGGTTGAAATAAAATTTCATCACCCTTAAAAAAAAATCATTAGAAGAGGACAAATCCCCCCTAGGGTTCCTCTTAGTTTTGGAAATCATCTTAAAAGCTTTGTAAGGGCCCATACATGCCCACATGTTTGAAACCTTAGGATAGTTTCTAAAAGCTTTCTTAGTTTAGACAACACTCTAGGAAAGTTTAAAAGATCAAGTAAAGGACCCATACATGCCCACATGTATACAATTCTAGGATAGTTTCAAAAGATTTCTTAGTATAGAAAACATTCTAGCGAGTTTAAAGGATCAAGTAAGGACCCATATGTCCACGTTGCTAGTTATTTAGGGATTTAAATAATCCACAAGGTTGTACCAAAGAAACATAGTAAGCTAGGTAAGAAGATTTGTAAGGACCATAGAAAGTCCACATGATGCAATCGTACACTTAACTTATTAAAAGTATTTTTCACACTTTTCACTTTCTTGCACACAAAGCCACTCCTCACACACATAATTTCTATTAGAATAGTGGAGGTCGAAGTAAGATTTCTTTTTAAGTACCCAAAATGTAATTCAAAGGAATTATGAAAGATTCGACTACTTATTTGGTAATTATCCACACCAATTTAATTCAAACAAGGTTGGTCCATTACCACAATATCTTAGCCCACCACATCTAAAAATTTTCTAAGAACGCACTAAAGTTTCCTCCTCAGGATGTGCCAAAATAATTTTTTTAGTCTAGGTAGGATCTCAGGGGTAGGCATCCAAATAACCCCCCGTTATAAGGTTCTCACATTTTGAAACTATAGAAGTTGAGAATAGGGATCTTTCAAATCCTCCAAGTCAAGTGTTCATATACAATAAGGTAGGGATATACCTGTGAAGGGTTGAAGGCCGAGGTCTAGTTGTTCTACGCATCCCTCCTTGAGTCACCCAAATCTTGTGAGGGTATCTAACCCGTGACCCATTTATTAGGCCAAAAATCTAAATGTTGCACTTTGACCGATGTACTTAGTGGCCAAACATAAGATATCTACCCAGGTGGAGGTTGTGTTTTGCAATCACACCTTGATCAGATTTTGTGTGGCTATTGGGAAATATTGCTAGCTCTTTCGGGATATGCACCCTCTAGCCATCATTATAACTGATTACTTAAACTTTCACTAGTTCCTCTTTCGGTGGCTTCAAACACCACTGTCGAGTGCTATTGGAAGGCCCAATGCTAAATTGAGAGGAAGGATGGTAAGTATTTTTAGGACATGAGCATTTTTTTTTCCCCACGTGGTCAAAATCCACCTATCCACATGTGTTGGCCCTTGGGTATGGAAGTAAGTGAAGATTAAGGCAGAAAAGAAGGAATGTGAACCACGTGGAAGACATAGTGACTGTTATCGGGTCAAAGTGACTAGAAGAGAAGAAAAGACAGAGAAAAGTAAGAGAAAGCAAGCAGTTGGACAAGGAGATCGAGGATGACAGATCAACAAGGAAGAAGGATCATGGACAACTCAGCAAGTAGAAAAATCCATCGTTGGACACTTTGGAGCACTATGTGAGAAGGAAGGAAAGATAGGCTGGCGAAGCCCTGAAAATGCAAGTCAAGTTGACCTAGGGTTTTGGTATCTAGGGTTTTGACACCTAGGTTTCGGCCTAAGGCTATCGGTGAGTGATTTTAATGTATAAATAAGAACCTATATGAGGGAAGAGGGTTCGCTATAGTTTTGTTATTGGCATGAGTGATTATTGTTGTGTGAGAGAGAAGTGCTAAGTGTAAGAGCCTTCTGGTATTGTAAGATCTTCAGCTGGGTGCAAAGATCAATCCCGCAGCTGGGTGCATAGGAAAGGGGAGAGACAGAGAGGAGAAGAAAGAAGATCTTCTAGCTAAGAGCGCAAACAATAACTGTATGCTTCATCTTAATATAATTAAAGCACAATTTTTTGGACGTAGCCCTAGAGAGAGGGTGAACCACGTATATCTCGTGTTGTGTGTGATTGATGCTCTATTCTTTTTCATTCGATATACTTCTATTGCATTACTATATTAGATCTAATAGACAGTTGTGTGGAGTATATATAAGCTGGTAATTGATATATAGATGATGTGTTGTTCTCATATTGGATCCACTTGATATTTCCTTTGGTTGTATACATCTTTGTCCTGCAACCCCCCATAGCTACTTCGGGTGAGACTTCATCTACCTTGCAGGTGTTGCCGAAAGGGACAATAGTTAGGGCTTGTTGGTGCACTCTTGGAGTTGAACCCTGGGTCTACCCCTGTGCCAACAAATGGTTCTGTTGTCAGGAAAAGAATCATTTTGAGGGAATGTCAAGGTCGTTTCCATCAAAGACAAAGATTCAAAAGTGGATAGAGGATCAAGAAAAGGACTTCGCTGAAACCCAGAATAATAACCCTAATATTAGTATAGAGGATTGGTTAGGAATATATATCTTTACTGATATACACGAGATTTTCATTGGAGGAATCCATCAGGAGCTATACGAGTGGCTAGCTAGGTTAGCAGATACCCAGTTTGAGATCATATCTATACCTCTTGTGGTTTGGACGTCGGCACTGATCAAGAGGGTCAAGAGAGTTGATAACACCATGTTAAGAGTGGTATATCACTGGTTTCAAGGCACCATTGGAGGGCACATCACCGAGTTTGTTGTTGATAGAGTAGAGTCATATAGCCAAGCCAAGAGGTATTTCTTTAAGGGACCTAGAGGAAGATTTTTACACTTTCTAAAGTTGAGGATCAATATGTTATTGCATGAGAAGAACATCTTGAAGATACAGTAGTTGGTCAGATTGGAAAAGGCTAATGTTCAAGAATTCGGACAGCGACAACGACATAGAGGCTGGACATACGCGCAGTGGGAGAGCATTCAAAGAAGTTCCTCTTGCGAACCTGTTTAAGAAGAACTATGGGGACGAAGGTTTCTACAGTGGAGAAGAGGTAGATTTTATGGATGAAGAGCATTCAAAACCCTCTAGGGCAGAGGAAGGAAAAGATGAAGAACCTCATCGGGAAGAGCCAAAATCTTCAGAAACTGTGCTGACTGTTGAAGTAAGTACTATTATTCTTCCTGTTGATTCAACAGCATTAAGAAATCAGAGTAATCAAAGTCACCAGTGTGTTCAGAGCACTGTCACTTCTAGTCCACCACATACTCAGTCAGGAAACCTAGGAAGATCTATGGAAGATGAGATGAGGTTACCCACCCTTAGAGGAGATGGATCTGAAGACCCTGAACAACACTAGTTTCTCTGTGAAGCCGTGTGGAGTATTAAGAATATCACCGACGAAGCTGTCAAGCAAGATCTGTTCAATACTACCCTAAGATATCACGCACTGAGATGGTACATGAATTTTTTCCAAGGAGTTGCACCTAAACCGATGAATGCCATTAAGACTTCGCTAATTGCTGAATTCAAGAAACCTAAGTCAGAACCGCAATGAATTACAGAGATAAAATAAATCAAGAAGAGAATAGTTGAACCCGTGTGGGAATTTGATTAGAGATTTAAGACTTTGACAGACCATCTGAGTTTTCAAATCCTAGATGAGAAAAACACAGAATGGTTCATTGCTGCTCTCTTACCACACATCAGAGTTCCTCTTATGCAAAAGAAGATTGCTTCGCAGGCTGAGGCGTTGGATATTTCCATGAAGTTAGAATCAACCCCTATGGGAGAATCCAGCTCAGGTATGAGTCAAATATTGAGTCAGCTAACTAGTTTGTCTCTGCAAGCTGAAGATATGAAGAAAGACAAGGGAAAATATAAAAGAGAAGACATATGGTGTGTCAGATGCAAGCCAGAAGGCCATGACAAGGAACACTATCCCCTATTTCATGAATACTTGGCCTCTGGAGCTCCAAGCCCTTTGAAGAAAGTCACCCTACCATGGTGTGAGGTATGCAGAAATAGACATCACCCTGGTGAGTGCTATTACATGCAAAAATATGTTCAGGCACCCACAAATTTGTATTTCACATTCTGTAAGTCCATGGGACATGATGATCGGGATTTTAGGGTTTACTACATCATGCACAAAAGGTCAAGGGATATATACAAAATTTAAGGCAAAGTACATCAAGAAGGAAACACTACACATTATAATTCTCCAGGAAGAGGAAACTTCAACCCCTGCGGTGGATTCATAGGAAGAGGAGGAGGAGGAGGTATGGGTCAAGGTCGAGGACAGATCATTTGTTATAACTACATGCAACCAAGAAAATTAGCAAGGGACTATCATAACCCTTTTACCACTTGTAGCTACTGCAGTTTGTTCGAACATGTTATCGAAGATTGTCTTGTACTACTAGCCAAACTTCAAGAGAGACGAGGACCTCAGCAGAACCCGCAAGTGCAACCGATATACGCTGAACCTCATAGAGAGGACCCTAGAGTTGTTGTTATCACTAGAGGAGGTGTTGTTATAGGAGAAGACAAAATGACACAGGGAAAGACTACAGAAGAATCAGGAGTTAGGAAAGTTGCAGAGAAGACACAAAATTTTGATGCAAAGGAAGAAAAAAAATGTTTGAGGAGGCAAGAAAAGAATTCAGGGGAGACCAAGGTTCTTCACCAAAGACATGTCCAGAAGTAAGAGAATATGGAATGCCTCTAGAATTTGATCAATCTACTCTGCGAAAAGAAGGAAAAGAGGTAAGCAAGCTCATGGAATTCTTATATACTTGCATTAAGTTGATTCAGGATGAAAGCGTTGTACAAGAGCTACAAAATTTAATCAGACAGTATGAGATACGAAAGATATATCCCTTACTAAATAGACAAGTACACCAAGTCTCTAAAAGGATAAGGAAAAATAAGGAATTACACTTGAATGCTCAAATTGGAGAGTATGATATAGACTATGTGGTCCTCGACCTGGGGTCAGAGTTCAATGTCATGACGAAGCAAACCAGGGAACTGATGGGAAAAACAAAGTTGATCTATTCCCCTATCATGATTAGGATGGCTAATCAGCAAGCTGTAAGCCCCTTTGGAATATTGGAACATGTCCTTGTGGACATCGACGAAGAGAGGACATTTGCAGATTTTGAGGTGATTGAGATAATTGATAATGGTTGTCCTTACTCTGTGCTGCTAGGAATTGATTGGTCTTTCAATAATTCCATAGTGGTTGATTTAAATAAAATAAGAATGATGTTTGAAGGAGAGGGCCTTAGGGTCATTTCACCCTTGGATCTCAATGAAGGTCAGTGATACAAAGAACTTATTAGAAAAGAAGACCGTGCATATGAACTAGAAAACATATACAAATTAACAACTAGATAACATGAATACATTAATCCTACGACGGATGGGAACCTAAGCTGGTGAAGTGACAATGCATGTTCATTAGATTCAGAAGAAGCACTGGAGAACTGGCATAGTAAAATGTATGAAGTATCTACAAGGAGATGTGCTAGATTAACTAGGGAAGTTCACTGGATCAACACAACAGTAAGTAACTTACCCACCTTTGATGGTTTAAACCATTTAGAAGCATTCTTGTTGAACTTTGAAGAAATTGTACCAACACAACAAAGATTGTTGGAGATGGATGAGGCCTTGAAAGAAACACTAGCAAGATGGTGGGGGACACACAAAAACAACATTACAGACTGGGTACAATGTCATACTTTGATGACATAATGGTTCTCAGAACAAGTAGAAGGTTGCAAAGTTAGGTACATAGGTCGAAGTTGTCCAAAGGACCATGTGCAAAGTTGAGAGGAAGCCTGGAGAAACATTCCTCAAGAGCAGTGGGTGCACAAATTCATTAACACGTTGGACACAACCCCTATCAACTAGTACCTTCACGTAGAATTGCGCCTCATCACTGCAGATTCGGAAGGTATGACTCAATATTTTGTAACTACCTTCTTATTTGAAATTCAATATCCTTCATTAGATCAAGAATTATAGATTGTAAGACAAAAAGTATTTGAGGAGGAATCTAGACTCCCTTTAGGAAAATAAGAGAACGAATGGACTGCGCCTCTCCAGAAATTGCAAGGCTATTACAACATCAATGCAGATGAAGATGATGACCCTAGGAAGGTGAACATCGTCGAAACATAAGGCCAAAGAAACATAGAAGGACCAGGAGTTGAGCTACCTTTCATTGGACAACCGATCAAGATCAAGAAATTCAATATTGGAACAAAGAAAACACTGAATCTTGAAAATGTTGGAGATTATTGGGATGCTGCTACTATTGACAAGATCACAGAGTTACTGCATGAATATCAGGACTTGTTTCCAACCAAGTTCACTAATATGAAAGACATCAAAGGGCCTATGGGGGAGATGAGGATCCCTTTGAAACCAAATGCCAGGCCATTCAAACAGAGACCCTATAGATTAAACCCTAAATATAAGGAGAAAGAGAAGATTGAGCTCGACAAAATGCTGGAAACAAGAATCATAGAACCTATTGAAGAATCAGAGTGGATTATCCCTATGGTGGTACAAGAAAAGAAGACAGGAGAGTTCAAGATCTATGTAGATATTAGGAAGTTGAATGATGTCTGTTTGCATGACCCATTCCCTACACCATTTACTAACAAAGTGCTAGATAATGTAGGAGGCGAGGAGGTATATTCTTTTATAGATGGATATTCAGGATACCACTAGATCCGAATTGCCAAGGAATATCACCATAAGACCACATTTGCAACATAATGGGGATCCTACCAGTATACAGTGATGCCGTTTGGATTGAATAATTCCCCAACCATATTTTCTAGGGTGGTGGTTGAAGCATTCAAGGAGCTTCTACATAAATTTCTAGAAGCATACTTTGATGATTAGACTGTTTTTAGTTTATTAAAAAATCATATTGAATGTTTAAGGCTAATGTTGGACAAGTGCAGGCAGTGTCAGATTGCCTTAAACCTGAAGAAGTGCATCTTCTTTTCACCATTTGGAGTGTTGTTAGGTCATATTGTATGCAAGCAGGGATTGCTGGTAAATCCATCTAAGATTTCCATTATAGTTGATTTTCCCCCTCCTACTTCAGTCAAACAGTTACGCACTACGTTGGGACATACTGGATATTACAAGAATTTCATTAAAGGCTATGCCCAGATTACAACACCCATGGAGAATATTTTGAAGAAAGACTGTTAGTTTCATTGGACAAAAGAATGTCAATAGAGCTTCGACACGCTGAAACAGAAAATGGTTACTGTGCCTATCCTAGTTTTTCCAGATTGGAGAAAGGAATTTCATGTGCATGTCGATGAATATTCCATTGCATTAGGATCTGTGTTAGCACAACCGGGAACAGGAGACATTGACCACCCATTAGCCTTTGCTAGTAGGAAGATATCAAAAACTAAGATTAATTACACCACTACTGAGAGAGAAGGATTAGCCATGGTGTATGTCAAGCTGCTATATTAAAGATTTTTAATTACCTGAAAACACTGAATTGCCAAACCAGGGTAAGTGAACTTAGAGCTGCTACACTGTATGTGCTGGTAAGCTTCTAATTCCTATCTAAAGGTTATTCTGAGAAGAAAACACAAACTCGCTCTTAAAAATTGAACCCTAATGATTATCTTGAAACTAATCATCTCTTGTTTAATTCATCAAAGGAAAACAGTTCTGAGCTTAAGTACAGGTACTTCTATTTCTGATCCAATGTAATCTCCCAAGACTATCTACCATTAGCTTAAACATCTAATCATCATCATTTCTATCTAAGCCATAAAAGAAAGATCATTTTCAAAAACCTTTTAATCTAAACATAAAAAATAGTTCTGAATCTATCCACGGGTAGAACAAATAAATGTCCTATTCACCCTACTGGTACTGGAAGCTTCCTTTAATCCGACTGTAAACTAACTACCCTAACAGAACAGAGTAAATCTAAACTCGCATTCCTTTTGAATCATGATCAAATTTAAAACTAGAAACAGACTATAAGTTGTCTATCCTAACAGAATAGAGTAAGCTAACTATCCTAACAAGACAGAGTAAATCTAAACTCGCATTCCCTTTAAATCATGTTCAAATTGAAAACTAGAAACATAACAAATCTAGTTAATTCTTAAAGTTCTACAGGGATAAATAACGCATTCAACATTCATCAATCTATGAGATGATATCACACTGGAAATGATACAATTCGAAGAATGGTTAAGCAAGAATCTAACAAAGTAATTCCCAAACTCAAATAAACTAACTTACATACAGATTCTAAAATATTGAAATAAACTAACTCTACTATGGAAAAGAGACAACGACTTGAACCTGTTGGCAGGCCCAACCAAGAGGTGCAATCGCCTAGAATGAAACCAGAGCTACTTAGATCATTCCATGCAAAAATTGTTCATACTTCACACTCCATAATTCATAAAACGACTCAAATCATTTAACAGCAAATAACATAACGCATAACAGATTTGTATTATCAAAAATCATATCACATAGCATATTGTAACCAATGTTTATTGAGAGCGATCCTCTGTTTATATAGATCCTCTCCAAAATAATTTTAAACATAGGTGCATTAATCTAAACGAATCTCAGATCTGAAAATGAGTCATAGTCAGTTAAAACGAACTTCACAACTTCATGACACGTAGTGTCAAGAAGTGTGGATCATAAAGCATTCTAATAAATCGGTTCTACAATCTCGCCCTCAGTCATCATATTGATTTATGACTCAATCAATCATATGAATCGAACTGTCAATCCACTCTGGCCATGTCGTGCAAGTCTTCGACGACTTCTTTGGTATCTCCACTAAGTGCGAGCTGGTACCTGGTACTGATAAGTTTTGTTTCAAAGGAACAATACCTAACTCATGTCACATTAGTATCAACATTAGTTTAAAATATCAAAATACAAAAAAATAACTTGAATCATAAGAATACCTTGAATAGCCCCATTTAGTTGTAAAAGGATGTCAAATGTGTCATGGTAAGGCCAGAAGGAAATGATACTAGATATGAAAATGGAGGTATATTTGACATGATATAGGAAAAAATATAGTCAAAACTGGAGACTAACATTCCCCCAAACTGAAGTCTTTTCCTGTCCTCAGACAACAAAAAGTCAAAAACTGAGATTCATCAGAGTGTTGCAACAACTACAACCAACATTTGCAATTTCTCATGTTTCTTCATGCTTCTGATTTCCTTCTTAAGAACTCGATTAATGATGATGTTCTTCCTGGCAATCTTTTGTAGGCTCCCGTTCCTCTGGAAAATACCTTTGTTCTTTCATTTTAATCATTCAATATTGGACGAGAAATGAGTTTGACTGAGTTTCATAAGTTCATTTTATGTTTTGATGTGCCGATCCAATATGGTGTATCCATGTAACTTCTCTTTCAACCTGTGATTCCTGCTTTCTAATCTAGCTACCATTGGTCTCAACGATTTACTGGAGGAAATTTCACAGTAAGATTCAAATGTTTTACCATGTCCTTGTTGTGTTTGAGGACTGGATGCGTGAGTGAACTCATCTGGTCTTTGATCATGGGTGTCAACTGGACTAGGCTCAGGAGTAAACTCCTTATACACTTGATCAGGGTTGTCAACTGGGCTAAGTTCAGGAGTAAACTCCTTATACACCTGAGCAGGGGTATCTACTGGCATTTGAATTGGCTTGTCTTGCTCAATTTCTTTGGGCACATTAGCTTGCCGATTGACTTTACGGACTTTTCGAATCAATTGGGAAAGAGTCCATGTCATTTCAGAGGACTCCAGAGCCTCCTCATGACCATCCACACTTTTTAATCTTTCCTGTGGTGGGTAATTGGGCATAGAGTTATCCATACCTGACAGTGTGCGTGTGCATTTTCATTTGGGATTTCTCCTAGGTTTGTCAGTTAACTCTTCAAGTTGTTCCACATCGATAATATTCGTAGCAATTGGAGGAGAAATCGGAATTTCAACATTCGCCTCTGTAGGAATAGTATTTTCCACTCTGTCATGGTTAGTTTCCATGACATTAGAACCATGGACATCAAATGAATGTTCTATACCAGGATTATCATCACTAGCTTCAATTGTGCAGTCTGGTGTATCCTTAGGGTCATCACAGGTTTTGGTCAGGGTTTTAACACCCTTTTTCTTAGAGTTCAGCTTCTTCTGTGGAGGAGCAGACTTAACATTTTTATCTCTAGATTTGTCAGAGGCTAGGGTTCTTACAATGAACATATCCCAAGTTTCTTGTTTGTGGGATAACGCAGACTTAATCAATATTTTGACAAGACGAAAATGAAATAAGATACCTCTAAAATCTTTGGCTTTGCGGACCTGTTCTACCAATTTCTTTAAACTCTTCAACAAAAAATACGGTATGTTCATCAAATGGTTACCTTTGAAATGTAGCAGGAGTCAGGCATGACATGGAAACACGATCGTATACCATCCTTCGCAAGTGAGGTAGCATTGGAGGATAGCTAGAAACTGAGCCCATTTTGGTTCTAACCATGACCTTGATGTGCCCTCTAACCATTGTAATTTCCGATACTGTGGTTGCAGAAGCTGCGTGTAGAGCTTCTTGTCGATGGGCTGGCCCTTCATCCATTTATGACCAGTGTTTGGTAATTGAATTGCTTCAGAGATGAATTTTTCTGTGACTTCAAACTCTAACTCGTCCACCTTAGATAGTCCACCATGAAAACGTAGAGCGAACTAAAGCGTAATTGAATCATCATACCCATCGAATTTCTTGAAAAACGGCTCCCATCCATCTTTCTAAAAAATGTGTTTGGTGGCTTCATACTCAGGAAGAGACTCCAATTCTGCAAAGGTCTCAGGTTCGTGACGATTTGCCACCATAATTTCACTCGGTATCACAGGAAAGGTCCACAAGTGAGCAGCGGAATTAGATGAGGGAAACAGAGGAATAGAGTATGATGTGTGAAGTAGTCGTGAGTGGAATCATAGAAGAATGTTTGAATTGTCGTGAGGATCGATAGCATGTAAGGAAATGATGATGGTCGTACACGTTTGCTGAATATTATCATATATCAATCATGTCGAATTCAGTGAAGATAATGTAATGCATTTCCATAATATGAAATGTCGAGACGGATTGGTTTATTAGGTACAGAGTATAGGTATAATGAAACATTATGGAGTATCGAGGCATTCCCAGTTCAAATTATTAATATGTAATTTAATACATTAAACCAACATGAAACTAAGCGTACCTGAATTAGATTACCTATTCCCTTGTTATGCATTTCTTACTGTAGAGATCTTTGAAGTCAAGTCTGTATCTGGTGAGCGCAAAAATTGTAATTTGAATTTGTATTTATGATGACCATTGTAGCTGATGGATTCTGTTCTGGCACTGACTGGTACTGATGAAATAACCCGAAATCTGTAGAGAAACTTGAACCAATAATACCTTGTTGAGAAAAAGACTTCCTGTTTATGAAAGCAAATTATCTGATGGTTATCCCTGAACCTGAATTTTGTTCCTTCCTAAAAGGGATAAATTAAAATCATGTCTTCAACAACTTCAAAGCTTTAACCCATGGTACAATTCTTATTTGTGTGAATAAATGTTCTGGAGTCGAACACAAAAAGAAATCATTGGATTACCGGCCATTAATGAATGTCGTTAACCAATGCGAGATGACCCACTAGTGATGTCAATGGGCCTCAAGGTACCTATAGTACATCCTAATAGGTACAAATAAAGGTCTTGGTGTCGAGTCACCTGTAGGATCTATCAACCAAGAGACATTGATGTATTCCCATGGTTGTTAGCAAGGAAATATGCCATTGAGGCATGCATAGTCCAGGGTACTAAATAGTCTCTAATCTCTACTCTAGATAAGGTGTTGGTGTCGATGGAGTGAGACTTGTTGGAAAATGGACCTTAACGTATTCCACATCATTCAACGCGAGTGCAGATAGAAATCTTGCAGACATAATTTTTGGAACAATAATCACTTACTTGTGGATTTTATGAGCCCAAGTTAGTATATGCTCATTGCTTTCTCATGTTTTGAGAGTCTGAGAAAATGCTAAAAGAAAACTCCAGGGGGGTTTCTTTCCCATCATAATTCACCAGGCCTGGTAAAGAATAATCCTATCCCTGATAAATGCCCCTTTCATACTTTAATGAGCAGTCAAAGGGAGCAAACAAGCTCAAATGTATTCATTTCAAAACAAGTCAGTGTAAATTGATAAGAAAATTTCATAAAATAAAATGGTCTTACCTTCTTACCTATTGCGAGAGAGTGATGAAGTTCAACTCTGTACTTGCTTTGAAAAACCTATAAAACTGAAGACAATATATCAACATATCCAAAAAGAAATGTTTTATATATATATATATATATATATATATATTATTTGATTTTTTTTATTTTCTGGTAAAATTTTATTATTTACAAAATCTTAAAACAACATAAATGATCAAGTATTAGCAGGAGGAGAAGACTCTTCTCCTACTATCTTTATTTCTGTTTGTTTGGCAATTTCCTGTAGAAAATCATCTCTTGACAAGGGTTTGTTATACACTTTTAATCGATGTCCATTTACTACAAAGGAATTCTGAGAGTCATCTATGGTCTTGATTCTAACAGATCCATTATCAAAAATAGTTTCTACTTCATAAGGTCCCAACCACCTTGTCGTAAGTTTTCCTTTGAAAGTTTTTTATTTGGAATCGAAATGCAATGCCCAATCCCCTGGTTGAAAATTCTTTTTCTTAATGTATTTATCATGCCATTTGCTACATTGATTTTGTACAAGGATAGCTCTTTGAAGAGAAACTTGCCTAATTTCTCCCAATTCATTTAGTTGCATGACTCTCTGTTTCTGTGCCTCATACAAATTCAACCCCAAATCTACTGCTAGGCGGAAGGTATGAATCTAAAATTCTATGGGAAGGAGAATTTGCTTGCCAAATACCAATTCATAAGGGGTATGACCAGTGGTATTTCTCCATGTAGTCTGGTATGCCCATAAAGCCTCTGGAAGTCTATCCACCCAATCTTTGTGATGTAAATGTATTGTCTTGGTCAGAATAGCTTCTAGAAATTTATTTGTGGATTCCACTTGCCCATTGGCTTGTGGATGGTATGGGGAAGACTTACAGTGTTTTATCCCATATTTATCTGTGAGTTCTTTCATCAACTTAGAAGTAAATTGGGCACCTTGATCAGTAACAATCTCTCATGAAACACCGAAGCGGGTAAAGATATCTTCATAAATAAATTCAACCACCGATTTCTCAGTTGCTTTATATAAGGATTTTGCCTCTACCCACTTGGTCACAAAATCTGTGCAAACCAAGATGTACTTCTTCTTCTTCGACATTGGGGAAATCGGTCCTACAAAATCAAGTGCCCATTTATCAAATGGTTCAATCACAACCTGCAGTCGTAAGGGCATCTCATCTACTACGGTAGGTCTTCCCATCCTTTGACAATTATCACAACTTCTCACATATTTTGTTGCATCCCTAAACAGTGTCGGCCAATAGTATCCTGATTGTAAGACTTTATATTCCATTCTCTTATCAGAGAAATGTCCTCCACATGGCCCATCATGACAGGCCTAAAGGATATCGAGAATCTCGTCTTCCCGGACACATCTCCTAATGATCATATCAGGACTTGTATAGAAAAGATCACTTCCTACCCAAGAGTAGTAAGAACTTTGCTGAATAATTCTTTTCATTTGTGGTGGTGACAAATGAGTTGGAAATCTTCCTGTAGCTAAGTAATTTGTTGTATCTTCAAACCAAGGGGTCTTAACAACTACTGCAAACAGATGTTCATCAGGGAAATTATCATTCACCGGGATGTCAGTACTATCTTTAGGAATACAAGAAAGAAAATCCGCAACTACATTCTCTTTCCCTGGCTGATCAACTATAGTGATGTTAAATTCTTGAAGCAGCAAAAGCCATCGTGTGATTCTTCCAGTAGTAACTGGTTTGTTCATCAAAAATCTGATAGTACAATGGTCTATATGTACAAAAACCTCATATCCAGTGATCTAATGACGAAATTTGTTAATGGCATGAACTACTGCTAAAAATTCCTTCTTTGTTACAGTGTAGTTCAATTCAGGAGGAGTAAGGCTTTTGCTAGTGAAGAAAATTGCATAGTTTTGTTGGTTTTATTTTTGTCCAAGCACTCCTCCTAAAGCAGTGTCTGAGGCATCAATTGAAATATGGAAAGGAAGAGACCAATTTGGTCCTCTTAGAACAGGTGCCATGGACAATTTTTCTTTCAAATTATCAAAATCATTCTGACAATTGTTATCCCAACAAAATTATGCATCTTTTGCTAACAGTTTAAACATGGGGCTGGCTATCTTTGTAAAGTTTTCAATAAATCGACGATAATATCCAGCATGTCCCAAAAAAATTCTCACATCTTTTTGGGTTTTTGGAGAGGAAAGTTTAACTATCACTTCAATTTTGGTTGGATCAACTTTAATTCCTTCTGCAGACAAATGATGACCCAACACTATTCCCTCAGTTAATAGCATTTTACATTTTTCGTGACTAAGGGATAAATTTGATTCCTGACAGCAAACCAAGACTTTCTCAAGATTACTTAAGGATTCTTCGAAAGTGTTACCATAAACAGTAAAATCGTCCATGTATACTTCCACACAATCATGAATTAAGTTAGCAAAGATCCCAAGGACTGCTCTCTGAAATGTAGCAAGAGCATTGCATAGTCCAAAAGGTATCACTTTATAAGCATAAGTGCCCCAAGGACACGTAAATGTTGTTTTGTCCTAGTCTTCAGGAGCAATTTGAATCTGATTGTATCCACTATATCCATCGAGAAAGGAAAAGTATCTTTTTCCAGCCAAGGTATCCAAAACCTGATCTATAAAGGGCAAGAGAAAGTAGTCCTTCAAGGTTTCCTTGTTCAACTCCCTAAAGTCTATAAACATTCTCCATTTCCCTGTCATTTTCTTAGGTACCACAACAAGAGGCGAAACCCACTTGCTATCAGAAATTGGATAAATGAATTCAACATTTAATAATTTATGTAATTCTTCTTTCACAAAATCTTTTAGGATTGGATTCATACGCCTTTGTTGTTGTCTTACTGGGGTTATCCCTGGTTGGATATAGATGTGGTGAATTCAAGTGTCAGGATGCACTCCTCTCATATCAATGTATTCCCATGCAAATGCCCCTGGCTGTTCTTTCAAAAGGTTTGTTAACTGTTCCTGTTGGCTGAGACTTTATTCAGAGTTGATGTATAGACATTTGCCTGGGCTAAGTTCTACTGGAATAGTATATGACCCCAGATTCTCATCAATGGTGAAAACCATAGATGGTGAAAATGAGGAAAATAACTCACTTCGTTCTTGAAATTCCTCTCTGAAAATTTGATCGTATTGAAAATATGTTTGTGGGAACTCAACATTTTCTATCACAGAAAGAAATTGACTTAAAATATCATCCTCTATAGGTTCTTGTAGTGCGTGAAACTCATCAACAAATAATAAAGATTCTTCATCATCATTCTCATGATAGGGACATTTTAGACACCATAATTCTTCTGTAACCGGTTGAGCAGGTGGAAAAAGAGTAAGTTTCTATGAAGAAATTCCATTTGAGATGAACATATCCCCACCATGACATCCTATGAAAGCATTGGCAATGGCCAACCAAGGTCTCCCTAGAATGATTGGATGGCCTTTTGTGGGGTCCTTTGAATGAATAATCATGAAGTCAACAGGATATTCCCATGAAGCTAATGTAACAAGGCTGTCATCAAGGACTCCAACAGGTTTTATGGTTGTTATGTCAGTAAGTTCAAGAACTGTAGGAGTAGGGCGAAGGAATTGACTTAGTTGTAACAATTCCACTGTATTGATAGTAATTATATTAATGTCTGCACCTATATCGACTAAAGTATTACCAATAGAAGCATTGTTGATAGTCACTGAAACTATTGGGTTCCCTGGGTTGGCATACTTCACAATTTTAGGTGTTTCAGAAATACAATTTGATGACTGGCCTACTAGGTGTATCGTGGGTGGATCTTTCTGTTTCTGACCTGGTTTCTTAATGTAGAGTTCTTTGATGGTTTTGGTGTATATGGGAACATCTTTGATCACTTGTAACAATGGAATCTTAACACAAACATTTCTTAGTTCATTCATGATGTCAAACTCAGATTGAACAATTGGTTTTTCAATGAGCAACCTTTCAGGAAAAGGAGGTGTTTGGGGAACCTGAGTTTGTATGTTACACTGTGATTCAGATAATTTATGCTTTGGAATGATAACATCTTTCAAAGATGCCCCATTTGATAAATCATCTATAGGTTCTTCCTCATGTTCTTGGATAATTACCTTTGGTGTTGTTCTTGTTACAGGCTGAGTTTTATTTAAATTTTTTCCAGATCTCAACTGTATTTCTTGTATGGAAATGGGGTTTATGGTGTAAGCTGGGTAATTTTGAAAATCAACATTATGGAGTGGCAAATGTGGTCTGTGGTTAGGATTTGGAATGGGTTGAGCGGGCAAAATGGTGGGGCGAGGTAGATTCTAAGTCTGCTGAGGAGTTTGTTGAATGGGTGGTAAAGGAGGTGGAGTAAAACCAGGTAATACCTAATGTATGTTTGGAGGATACTGAGTACATGGATTCTGGGGAATTGGTACCGCATGTTGTTGTTACTTATTTCCAAAATTCGGGTCTCTCCATCCCTGGTACCAAGGTTGAGTAGGGAAATTTTGCGGAGGCCAATTTGGCCAGTTCCATGGATGTTGTTGTTGTTGAGAGAAGGGTGGATAGTAGCTGGAAGGTTGTGGGGATGGTTTTTGATACATATTTGAGTTCCTAGGTTGCCAAGGCCTCTTAGGTGTAGATGGAGTCCCTGGAGCTTCCCCTCCCTTGAATATGGGTTGCAATCCCGGTAAGGATGTGCAATCTTCTGTTTTATGATTTTCAATACATATTGCACATGCAAAAACATTGTCCAAAGGACATTCTCGTAAAGGATGCCTTTTTCTGCATTTTGGGCAGAATATGCTTAATAAAGGGTTTTCATCTTCCTGCTTTCTCTTAATCTTCAGAGTGTCTAATTGAGAGCCAATTGTTCCTAAAATGTATGTTTTAAAATTTTCCAAAAGGTTTCCCAATTCAATTCTAGTAACTCCACTAGATGTGGGTACTTTGGTGTTTTTGTTGACAGGTTCTCTCACACTTTTTGTAGTTTTCCCCCTACTTCTTGAGTAAGTTCTACATAGTTCATTGATTGCTTCAAAGTCTTTTTGATAAATGTCTCCTGAAGCCATTAAATTGAGAGTGTCAATATATTCATATAAAACCCCTTTTAAGAAAAGAGTCTTGATTGCTTCATCTTGGAGGCCATTATATTTAGATTTTTGAAGGGTATGTGTAAATCTTTCTAAGAAATAATCAAGGCTCTCTTCATCTTGTTGTTGCATTTTAAAAATATCATTTCGAGAATCCTTGGGTCTACAATATTCATGGTACTTCTTTAAAAAAAATTCCTTCATATCTTCCCAAGATCTAATGTTGTACTCTCCTAAACTCATGAACCAACGTAATGAAAAATCTTTTAGGGTAGTAGGAAACAACTTAAGTTTATGTGCATCCTGAAGATAGTTATAACTCCTACACAGGATGTCAAACTCAAAAAGAAAGACATATTGGTCTTCACTACTTTTCCCATAAAAGGTTGGTAGTGTCGAAGGTGGGATATTTTTCATATTGACATTTTGGACCAAATCCAAAATAGGAAACCCAAAGGTGGTTTTTGGTCTTAGCTCAGTCTCTACTTGTTCTTCTTCTTCATTTTCAACATGAAT
>ML778737.1:842522-853339 GCA_009831015.1 Picea engelmannii
GGTGCTATGTTTCAATGGGCCATGACCTATGTTTTTCATGATCTTGCTCGCATCATCCTCGCTTATTTGGACGACCTCATTGCTCGATCCAAAAAGTGAACCCAACATTTAGACAACTTATGCATCATTTTTAAACGATGTCGTCAATATAATATCTACTTGAACCCCCTCAAGTGTGTCTTTTGCATCACCGTTGGGCACCTCCTTAGGTTCATTGTCTCCCAACATGACACCATTGTGGATCCCCTCAAGGTTCAAGCTATCACAAAAATTCCACCACCTAGGAATTTACCCCAACTGCAGAGCTTGCACAGAAAAGCCAACTTTTTACATTGCTTTGTCCAAGACTACACCACTCATGCACATGGTTTTCTCCACTTACTATGTCCTGATATCCCATTTCGATGGGAAAACATGCTCAAATATATTTTGATGATTTAAAATCCACCCTATCCAATGCTTCTTTGATTCATCCCCCATACTATGATCACAATTACATCCTCTACTTATTAGCCTCTATTGTTTTAGTCGCAAGATTCCTCGTCCAACTAGGGGATGATGGGCACGAACATGTTATTTACTACATTAGTAAAAACCTTTTAGGACCAAAATTGAAGTATAATCATGATGATAAACTTGTGTTAACAGTTGTCCTCGCAGTCCAAAAATTGTGGCATTACATCCTGCTTCGAACGAATAAGGTCATAGCAGATTCCAACCCCATGCGGTACCTGCTTAGTCGACAACAGATCCATGGTAAATTTTCCCAATGGATCATTATCCTCCAGGAACATGATCTAGAGTTCTCAACTCCCAAAAGCAAGAAAGTTTTGGTCCTAGCCAAACTCATTATGACATTCCCTCAGATGCCAAAGATTCCTCCATTAATGAAGATTTCCCTAATGAACACCTCTTCTTCATTCCCTGTGATGACCCTTGGTATGGGGACCTCCTCATCTACCTTTGTACATAGAATTTTGGGTCTCATCTCTCTCTCGATGATCATCGATGCATTCGCCATCAGGATCCCTGCTACCTGCTCATCAGAGACATTCTCTAATGACGAGGGGTCGATACCATCCTTTGGCGATGTATTACCATCGACAAAATCGACTGAGTCTTGAATGATTTCCACAACAGTGATTTTGGTGGTCACCTGTCAGGTATGTCCACCACCCAAAAAATCACTCGAGCTGCCTACTTTTGGCCCACTTGGTTTAATGATTGCATCCACGTGGTCAAGCGATGCAATAAATTCCAACTTTATGCAAACAAACCACGAGATCCACCAGCTCTTCTACACCTATTCATCACAGTCAGTCCCTTATGTAAGTGGGACATAGACTTCATGACTTTCTATCCTCCATCTAGTAATGGACACAAGTACATTATCGTGGCATTGGATTATTTTACCAAATGGGTCAAAGACATGCCCGCATTCAACAACACTGTTGATACAAAAACATGTTTTTTCTTCAACCATGTCATTACCTGGTTTGGAGTCCCACTACAGTTAGTTTTCGATCATGGTAAACACTTTGAGAATGCGATCTTTCTGGAAATCTCCTCAAATTTAGGATTCACCCATGAGTTTGACTCCCCATACTACCCTCAGGCCAATGGACATGTTGAGGCTGTCAATAAAGTCCTCAAAACCATGCTACAATGCACCGTCAACAAACATAAGACCAACTAGAATCATATGTTGTTTTCCACTTTATGGGCCTATCGCACATTAGTTAAAATTGCCACCGGTTTTACACAATTCCACCTCGTCCATGGGATCAAAGCCACCCTCCCTATTGAGTGTGAAATCCGCACATTACAACACCTCCATATAGCTCTTACCTGACACTACTCCAATAGAGAAGCGCCTGCTGACCTTAGAATCACCTGATAAAGACCGTCGATCTTCATTACAACATAATGAGGCAACCCAAAAATGTTCCAAAGCCACCTTCGAACGCCATGTCAGCCTTCACTCATTCAACGAAGGTGATCTCGTGTTAGCCTATGATATCACCCACAATACTCTCGGCCATGGGAAATTTGAGTCATTATGGGACGACCCCTTCATCATCCAACATTGCCTCACTAAAGGCGCCTACATATTGGCCTCTCCAGAAGGATTCCCTCTCAAGGAACCCGTCAATGGGTTATACTTGAAGAAATTTTACACCTAAGCGTATCCCCCGTACCTTAGGTTTCTTTCTGTACACATTTGTAGAGTTTTTAGTCTTCTTTACTACCACCACTCCTCATGTTTGATCTATCACCTATGTTATTGACAGATGCATCATCCATCATCCTACCACATTGGTTACGTTGACGGTGCCATCTGCTGGACCCATAGTCTCTCTTCGGCCGCTTGGGCCCTCTATACCCCCTCACATATCCTACTCCATTCCAATGGCATATGCTTAGACCTGGCCACCAATAACCAAGCCGAATATGATGGCATCATTGGTCTCTTCACTAAGGCCAGTCACAACCACTTTTGTTACCTTAGCGTTCTATTAGATTCCCATCTTATCGTCCTGCGTCTCAACAATGTGTATCATGTTTACGATCCTTTCCTCCTTCGAAAATACCTACAAGTTAGACTCCTATCTCGCAACTTTGATTCCATCACATTTACACATATTCCAAGAAACCTCAATCAAGTAGCAGATCACATGGCTAACCTAGTATTAGATTGGAATTTATCACATTAAAAACATCATCTACACAACATCATACATTTTTCAAACACATAGAAATAGACATCATACATCATAAAACATAAAACATACAGACACACATGATCAATGTATCCATCATATATATCACCAAGGTCATAAAATGTTTTACAAAAAATAGATATACAATTTCTCGTAGGCTCATGAGTCCCATCACCCCTATGATTAAAACAAATGGGTATCAACTACCCTCTACAAAAATTGGGCTCCCAAAACCCGTACATACAAAACTCAGCACTCAAGGTGTCCCTAGATCTCCCCCCCTAGGTCCTCTGTTAGTCAAAGATGCCCCACCAGTTGGGAGCCCTCCGGCTCCAGGAGGCAGTTGACCAGTCATCGATGCCCCTGCCTTTAGTGCTCTACGGATCAATGCCTGCCACTCCACTGGTACCCCCACACAATGGTTAAGGACCTCCTCATCCTTAATGTGGGCCCATAAGCCCTCTCGCACACCTTGCAAGTCCTGCTTGAACCATCAACGTAGATCCTCTACCATGGTCATCGTGTCTCCCTGTAGCTCTCTGACTTGTCCTACACCGACATCATCTCGTCGGTGCCTCTTCCCAACCCTTGACTTTGTGGGAACTTGTTGGCTCCCATCAAGTCGACTCCTATATGACCTATGGCTCTCGTCCCCGGGGTCCAACATCTGCAAAAAAACACTGATAAAATGTCAGCATCCATATACATGTATGATAAATGCTATCTACCAAAATCAAAATAAATAGATAAAACACATGCCTCTCTCGTCCCAGTCCTCCCCAGGAGGTAGCACCATGTCTGGATCCTACCTAGATTCCAGACCCACATATGGATATCGTATAATCACCTGTGGCATTTGTCAGTCCAACACATGTGCCCATCACATCAATCATGGCTCTTGTCACGACACTGGCTCTAGTCAAATCTACAGAAACAATAGAGGCACCCTCCCCAAAAACCAGACCACCCAAATGGACACGAATGCAAAGTCATCGGAGTAGGCACGCTGATACCGGTTCAGTTGCATCATCATCTGGGTGTGCATCAACACACCCCATGCAAATAGGTCCTCGTTCAATACCTCCTCCACCACCCTCAGTTGACCACCAATGATCTGATGAGTACCCAAGGATCTGTAGATCCTCACCACTATGGTCGCGATGCACTCGGTCAACAAGTCATCGATGGCCTCAATCCGGACGACCAAAACCGACATAGGGTTTGGCCTAGAACAATCCCAAGCCACCATAGTCTCCACCCTGTCCTCCCATGGTAGATGGGGATCAATGACTAGTTCCCTCCCACAGAATGGGAGTCCTATCAGAAAGTACACATCCTCTATCACAGAGAATGTTAGCTTCTCCCCCCTCACCATGAAGCACTGCATATCAGTGGTCCACATCCTGATAAAAAATTGGAGCATGAACTCCTGCGACTGTATTAGGGGGCAGTCAAAAAATTTGAGAAACTTACAGGCTACCAAGTGTCTACGTACACTCGGATGCACCCTCGTAGCCTCTCGCAGTCGGTCCCAATCTCGCTCTCGCCAGTGGACCGACATCGTGCTCTAGGCTCTGCTGATCACCTACAACCACCTAGAAACATTTGATTAGCTACATAATCCATAAAAAAGTCATAAATATAAAAAATTCACCCAGCCCTGAGCCTGCACATAGTGCGTGGATTTCCCCCATCCAGTTGTGTATCTATGCGTGATTGTTCTTCAAATAGTTGTGCACTAATGCGCAGTTGTCTCACCCACAGTTATGCATGATTGCGCAGCTGTCACTCGAAATGGTGTGCACCCTATGTACATCTGTCTGTCCTACCCATGCGCCCACATGCGTGGCTGTCTCAAGCACAGTCGTACATTATGCGCAGAATTTTCCAACACAACCGTGCATTCAGCATGCACGACTGTTTTGGAAAAACCTACACATAGTGTGCGGGAAACCGAGATTTACCCACACACACGTGCACGACTCTTACCCCTTTTCCCAGGCACTTGTGGGCCCCTTCCCTTAAAAAATCCTGTACAGGCCTTCGTACAGCCCCTACCTACAATCTATCAAATTAAAAAACTACATGATGATAGGGACACTAACCTATCTCTCACCATTCCCAGATCGATAGCCTCACACTCCCGTAATATTGAAATCTCCTCACAACTCTCTCGTCAGATCAACAATAGTGATAGGTACAAATGAGATGGTAGGCCCACCATCCATATATAGCCCCTTTTTCCCAACTTCCACACTCTATCACAAGAGCCCAAAGCCTTTTTTTTCTGATCTATTCTTAGCCACGAGATCTTGATCCAACCATCTACACATTCACATTATCCAGGTTATCATCTACACTTTTCCCCAGAGGAGCATTTTTCTCACGCCACGTTCAGGTACGCATGCTCACTGTTAGTTTTATCAAATAGTTGTTATATGTTCTTTATCATAAGATATTGTTCACGTCAGGTATTTGGTTTTTATATGTTCAGGCACTTATTCAACAATCTTACAACCCCTTCAGGTATATGTACGACACTAGCATGTAGTTACTCCCTCTGTTAATAATTGCATATCCCAGTCACACCCTTTGATATTTACCTTTAGGGTCCCTACATTTGGCTCTGTAGTATCTTTACCTCTACCATATTTTGGTACTGTCATCCGATAGCACTCTCCACCATGTGAGTTGTCCCATTCATAGTTTCCCGGTGGCTACTTGGCACTCATGTTGATTTCACCCCCTAGGATTGGGAGTCTCGATAGTCTATTTCGCACTTCTGAGAATGAACCCCATACTTCTTCTCATCATATTGCTAACCATCCCAATGGACTCCTGGGTCATATCATATTACACTTAGTTTCACCCCCGCATTTTCATTATCCCTCCATCTCATCCACCATCAGTTTTCCCATCTGCAGATTGTCCTCCATCCACTTACCCAATACAGAAACCCACCCATGGGGCCCACCACCCTCCACCAATTCTCTTTCACAAACTTGTGCTCTAAACAGGCCAAGTCATCTTTCATTGGGGCACCCCTTTCTATATCTGTATACTCAAACAAAATTATTCTTTATTTCTTTGGTAATTGTACAAATCCCTTGTTTCCAGCATATACATAGGTTTTTAGTCATCATCCTCGATGACCTTCTTTTACCTGGAAAAGAAACCCATGTCTCCCTTGGTTGGGGCATCCAACCATTTTTCATATCGACATCGTTAACAAACCTCAAGTATCCCAAATACATATACCCACTCTCTCTAAGTTTTCCCACTTTGTTAGCCTTCGGACTAGTTTAACCCCATATCTAGTCATCCCCCTGATGCTAGATACAATTTTACGGTTGTTTCCAATCATCCCTCAACACCCGAAGCAAGGTCAGTCTTGAGTCCCATAACATCTTGACTTCGTTCATTTTACTCGTCAGTATTTGATATAATTTATTTCTCAGTGGACTTCAAGAATCCCTTAGCTTCTTGGCATCGCGTCTCCCTTCATGTCGACATCAGCACAGTTTTCAGAAGGGCGACAATATCTTCACTCTCATAACCTTTTCAATGAGGAGTCTCGGATGACACAGATAGAATCATCATTTCTTTATGATTCCATTGACCCCCATAAAATTTGACTTCAACAAACTCTCATGTTAAGGTGGGTCTTACTATGTGACCATTGCAGTTGTTTCATATCAGTCGAAGACCTCTAAAGTTGATAGGCCATCAATGCATATGAGTCATCGACACTTCTTACAGTCATCCATTACCCCCTTCAGAGCCAGTTCACCAGTCATAACCGTCATCTGTCATTATCAACCACCCCAAGGGTGTTGGATCTACCTACACCATCATACATCTTCAGTTAAAATCCCACATTTTGGTTTCACGTCATGAGCATGGGGCATGCCCACCTCGTTTGTATACAGATTTTATTTTTTCTCCCTAGACAAAGGTTTGGTTCCTACAATTTTCCCTCTCCCTCTGATGGATCGCTCGTGCAGTTCCTCTCTTTACCCTTCCTTACAATGGAACTCTCAACAAAAGAAACATTGATGTATTTTGGCTATACGTATGCTCCTAAGCTCACACATCAGGGGGCATCTATTATCACTAAAAAATTGTCTGCAGCATTACACATAATGGTTGAAGAAAGACATCAATGCCAGCAACAATTAGTCCAACTACAACACCAAAATCGATCAAAAAGGCAAAAAACTATATACTTGCTTAAAAAATCAAAGTGTGCAATTTCACCAAAGGAATCTCGCACACAGTGCGTAGAATATGTAGGTTAACACAGCCCTTAACACACACTGTGCACAATATGCACGACTATATACAAGAAAATCCACACACTTCTCATGAACGACGCATTTATGAATCTTTTCGGCCTCTCAACCACTTCTAGCTCAACCACCAACACGATTTGACGCTCAGATCTGAGAGAAATCCATCTTGGAGTCTGGTCAAGGGCTAGGAAGTGCCCTAAAAGGCCCCTTGTTCACACTATGAACCAGTTGTATCTTTCCATGAATTGACACTATAAATATGTGCCATGGGTGTGCTAGAAAAATAATAACTTCAAGGTATTGTTATGCTACAATAATTCTTCTTGGAGAATCCTATTTTCTCTTTGAATCATTCAAGCACTATAGCAAGGGCCATTCCACTCACCTCTTGAGAGGATTGACATTGTATTTCTTCACCATTGTCACTTGTCATTGAATGAAGAGAATAGCTCTTTATTATGGAACTCAAGACCCCTCCCAAGGAGGAAGAGGGGATTCATAAGTCCCTTCCTTTGTCTATAGTGTTATCCTATCAATATATTGATCCATTGGTAGTTATATGAGGGTCATTTTTTTCTTTTCATGGTTCTAGTTCTTTCAAGCTTCTCTAACATTTATTTCTCTTTGTTTTTAGTTTTATTTCCTTGTTTCATTTGTACTTGGTTATGTAATCAACTCCCAAGCCTCTTTCTTGTTTAGATGACATAACTAAGTAGGTAAGTGTTGTGTTTTTGCTCACCCATGTGACAAAACCAATACAACACTAATGTTTAGGCCATTCATACCTGACAACGTCACAAGCTGGAGAGTATTAAACTATGATTATCATATTTTCAACTTCCTTACTAGTTCATACATGTTCCAAAAATCAGTGATTGATGATGAAATTCATCAACAAGAGTTGCAAGCTTATCGAGAAGAAACTAATAAGGTCAATACAAATTGTGTTCCAAAGAATGTTTTGACTCTTGAAAATTTATTTTATTTACAATCTAATTTTAGGAGGCCAGCTAATCCAAATACAAATAGCTCCACGATGATGAATTTCTTGGTTAATTTGGGAACATATGAACATCCTAAGTGTGTCAACCCTGACACTTTCTCTTCAGATTTAGAAAAGCATACATTTACAGAATTATTCAAGAAGTATCGAGATGTTTTTTCCTGGACATATGATGATTTGAAGACTTATGATACACCAATAATACAACATGTGATTCCCATCAAATAAGGAATGAATCCATTTCAACAAAAGCTCAGGAAGATTCATCCTACTCTCGAACCTCTTATACAAAAGGAACTCAAGAAGTTGTTATATGCTCGAATAATTTTTAAAGTAAGACATTCGACTTGGGTATCTAATATGGTGCCCGTGAGGAAAACGTGGGGAGAAATAAGAATCTGTATAGATTTCATAAATCTAAATCACACTTCTAACAAATATAACTATCTAGTTCCCCCAATGGAGAAAATCCCACAACTCGTCTCTAGATCTCAAGTATTCTCCTTACTAGACGGATTTTTTGGATACAACTAGGTTCTTGTGGTAGAACCAGACCGATTAAAGACCACTTTTTGAACTAAATGGGGAACTTATGCTTAAAGACGAATTCCTTTTGGTATTATGAATGCAGGAGCCACCTTTCAAAGGGAAATGGACATTTCTTTTAAAGTATTAATCGGTCAAAGCGTGGTGGTTTACCTTGATGATGTTACAGTTTATTCAAAATAAAGAGCAGACCACCCAAAACATCTGAAGCAGATTTACGAGCGTTGCAGAAAATATAGAATTTCACTTAATCCCAATAAAATTGTATTCGTCGTTTCAAAAGGAATTTCATTGGGACACATTATCTCAAAAGAAGGAATTTTGGTGGATCTAGAGAGAACCAAATCCATTTTACAAATTCCTCCACCGCACAACAAGAGGTCCATGCAATTGTTTTTCAAGAGAATCAATTTTGTCAAAAGATTTGTTCCAGACATTGTTGATATTGTAAAACCTTTACAAAAGATGATTAAAAAGGATGTACAATTCAAATAGACACCTCTGGAAAAGGAAGCATGTGTCATCTCTTTAGAGTCATGATTTTTCAAAATATTTTATGCTATATACATTTGCCAATGTGTCGTCTCTTTAGAGCCCTGATTTTTCAAAAGATTTCCTGCTATATACATTTGCATTTGAACATTCACTAGAAACAATAGTCACTCAAAAGGATTAACAAGGAGATGGATACCTTGTTTCTTTTATGAGCACTAGGTTACAAGGGATTGAACTGAATTATCCTCTGGTGGACAAGAAATCATTTTTCATCCATAAAGAAGTCAAGCAGTTCAGACCGTATATCCTAAAAAATCATACTAAAGTCATCGTCCCACACCCTGAAGTGAGATCCATGTTCATTCAAAAGGAATTGGGTGAAAGACGAGGAAATTGGATGACAGATATGCAAGAATATGACCTCGAATTTAAACCATCCAACATCGTAAAGGGTCAAGGATTGTGTAAATTAGTAACTCAAGGAGTTGATGTTGAATAAAAAGTAGAGGATAGTTGGAAAGATGAATATATCATGTATATGCAACAAGTTCCATATGTTCTAGCCATTGAAGGATCATGTTACAATGATCTTAAGTATTATTTACAGCATGGAACCACTCCATATCATCTCAATGCTAAGAAAAAAAGAGCATTGCATCTGAAATATTTACAGTATCAATTATTACATGGCATCTTGTTCAGAAATAATTACGATGGAGTGTTGCTCAAATGTATTGAAAAATAAGAAGTTCATAAGGTGTTAAAAGATATGTATGATGGTCGAGCTAGTGGTCATTTCTTAGGATACACAATAGTTCATAAAGTGCTAAGAGCAGGATACTACTGGCCCACCCTCTTCAAGGATGCCCACACGTACTCGAGAAGCTGCTAAGCATGTCAAAAAGCATCAGGGAGAGAACGAAATTCCTCTTTTCCTCTCCAACTTGTAGTAGTGGAAGATCCATTCAATCAATGGCACTTAGATATTGTTGGTGAGATAAATCCTCATTCATCTAAATAACATAGGTATATTCTAACCACAATTCATTATTTCACACATTGGATTGAAGCAATTCCTTTAGTCATAGTGGATGAAGAAGTAGTGATTAATTTGCTTGAGCAACACATTATCACGAGGTTTGGTATTCCTAACTCTTTAGTATTTGATAATGATTCTTACTTTTTATCTTTGAAATTATCTGAGTATGCATTGGAAAAGGGAATTATTTTAAAGTATTCAACTAATCATTACCCCAAGGAAATGTCCTAGCAAAATCCACAAACAAGAACATCATTTGTATCCTAAAAAGAACCGTGGTCAATCACCAAAGAAATTGGAACAATGCATTACAAAATGCTCTTTGGGAAGATCGTGTCACACCAAAATCCTCCATCGGAAAATGACCTTATTTTCTTGTGTATGCAAAAGAAGTTGTGTTACCCTCGAACATTTACCTACCCTCTCTCCAACTTACACAATAGTCCCGAGGCATAGAATGCCCAGTTATCCAAAGTTGTATAAATACCTTGCTGAACCTTGAAGAAATACGTGAAAAGACTAAAACCAAGTTTGAAGCTCACAAGCAAACACTAAAACATTGGTTTGATAAGAAATATATTGGTGAGAAAGAATTCCAGGTTTGGGATCTAGTCCTAAAATGGGATAAACCACATGAAGATAAAGGGAAACATACGAAATTTCAACAACTTTGGCTTGGTCCCTACCTTATCAAAGAAAAGATTGGCCAAAGAAATTTTCGA
>ML778738.1:16959-41942 GCA_009831015.1 Picea engelmannii
GCAATAGTAAAACATCCTGTCATCAATCATGACGCATTATCGTCAAGGTTAAGTGGTTCATCATCATAAAAATCCAGATCACTTGCGAGCAAGTGTCCCCAAAGAATAAGTTTTGTCAGTGCGCCAGAGCGGGATGTTACAGACAAAATTAAAACTGACCACAATCAAGTACAACATACATAAGAAGAACCATTTCGATCCTTACGGAAGGCACGCGACAAGAGGACTCTGACAACTGAACCCAATTTCAACATTATTTACCTGAACAACCACCCTAATATACTAACTGGGGTAATTTGAGGTACATAATTCTAGGTTATCGCACCACACATGTTATTAATCAATAATTAATATTTACAATATCGATGTCATGAAACATTAACTCTCTAGCATTGTGTCACAATTCGGACCATGAATTTACAATTATCATACCTCTTATATGCTATGTTATTTGCTACAACCGCTAATTTAATAATGACCTTACATGATTAAATCATTGACTGAGTCCCAATAGAAATGCACCAAAAATGATATCATACTTATAGGTGATATCAATTGGAAAACAACAACATACACCATAAATTAAATGACAAAAGTATAAGGCATTATTTGGATATGACAACTATCATAGTTAAACTAACAACAATAAAATATAGCAAATAGTTAAAGATGTCACTATTTGGAACAACATCATGATTATATGAATTACTACTTGAAAATGCAATATACTCCATAATTTTAAAAACAATCTATAATATAATAAAATTTAAAGTGACCATGACAAATTATCCACTTTGCATTTGACATTAAATTAAAATACCCATCAATGTTTAAAATATCAATATTAAAATCGCAATTAGTTAATTATTTGACTATAGGGAAGTATCAACATGACCTCACATTTAAATATAACATCATATCTAAAAATGGCAAATAGCAATAGCACATTTAAAATGACACTTTCAAGAATATTCAACATGACAAATAGCAAATTAAAGAAAACAATAATTAAAATAACAATGAATGACATGTCGATAAAAGAAGAGCCTTTCATATAATCATTGGTAAATAATATACTCGATGGTTTACCATGAGATACTGAAATCAATGGATTACCTTTTAAATTGGATTATAAGGAGATTCAAGCATTGAAAAATTTGACACAACAACAGGGGCTCAATTATTACCAAGGCTGAAGGTATGCGTGGAGTAAAATTTGAAGAGGTGCACTGGCAGCTGACAGTGTTGTCAGTGGTTATTGGGAGATGGAAAAAAACATTAATTAACAAATTATAAAAAGGGAAGGGACATCGCATTTATCAACCATCAATTGATAAACAATTTCGTTGAAAACTCACGCGTGTACCCCATGCACAACACCCTGCTAGTTCGTTCTATAATTGATTATTTCAACGACAGTCAATAACTATTGTTATTTTAAGCAAACTTCTAGCCATCAATAAGGGAGACGGATTGTTGGCCACGAATCTCAGGAAGGTTAAATACGTAAACAAAGTCTTGCCATTTCCAACAAGTATCAACAGCCCTGAAGAAAACTGGCGAGAATTCAGGAACAAATCAAATTGAGCTGCGAGTCAGGGTGATGATAAGGACGACCGATTTCAGGCAGACGCAGACACAGGAGTAACATGAAATGTATGGATCTAGGGTTTCAGGAAGACATTCAGAATTGCAAACAGATTGTATTCCCCGTTAACACGCAAACTGTACTCAAATGCCCAGGCATTCCCCATTAACACGCAGACTGTACTCATACGCCCAGTAACTTGTACACAATACGCCCAGGTCTACAGTGGAAAAACACCCACTATCTATTTGCAAAACACACAAGGTAATGGTGGCAAAATGCCAAAATCAATTGCAAACGCATAATGGTGACAGTGGTAGTACGCCTAACCTACAGGAGCCAAAAACGCCCAGGAGCAGGGAAAATAACATGCCAATGAACGGATGCCAAACAGTGATAAAACGCCAACAATAAAGTGTGCAAAGGTGCCCCATAACCAGTGGCAAGAACGCCAATAACGGGTGCCAAACCAGTGGTAAAATTCCAACTAACTTAAAACCTTATGGTTCAAAGAACATCCATAAATCCGGTTACAAGGGTTATGAATATCACAAGATTACAACAACTCATAAATTTTGACAATGATTCAAGAATATCACAGCAACTGTGTAAGAATAATACAACGTTTCATGAACATCGTAGCATGTTGGGTAAGTAGATATTACAACGATTTTAGAATCTAAAATAACTCCGAGGGTAACAATCTTCAACATCCAGCTGAAAATCCCAGCTATGATCCTCGATTTGGATTGACATTTTCATAGTGAAATTATACTTTCGACTAAGGGATGAAAAGGTGGCATCTTTCACATGTGCAATTCTGAAATTAAGGGTTGAATTTTACTGACAGCGAACCAAGCATTTCAACTTCCAGATAGCAGATTTAAATGACATGAATACAGTAGTTCGATTCTAGGTTAACAAGGACTCTTAAGTAAACCTACAATTTGATCCCTAACTTACAACGAGAATGCAACAAATGGCATAGTTAGAGTTACAGCAGAATGATTATATGCAGTCTAGAGTTACAATAGAAAAGATTTTAGGTATTCTAGAATTACAGTACACAAATTAATGCAGGGGTATTAAAACCAATCAACCAACAAGACTAAACACCAATTAAAAACTCAATATTTTCAACTCAATGCATGCAGAATTAAATCAATCATAAAACCTACAACATTTTATCATTCAATCTACAAGCGTACCGTTGCCCTTTTTCCGTTTCCGCGTGAGGACCGTGCTCCCAAGTTGCTCCCGCTTGCCGACCGCTACCTCCCAGCCAAACGCTAGGGGTACTCTGCTTCCCCCTTAGCCCCCCGAGCCGCAAAGGGGCCACACAAGAACAAGAGACAAGTCTAGCTTCTTAGCTCGCCTCCACGGCTGAGCTACCACTCCAACACAGCTGAGATAAACCCAACTCCTCACAAGCAATCCGTCAAGCCACAATTCGACAACGTACGTTACGCTAACCATCCCCCTCTTCCTTCTATTCCCCTTCTTTTATAGAATTTGAAACCCACCTACTTTCTTAAATCATTAATTAATTAATTTTTAATGACTAACCTCAAAACACTCTCTGTCGTCCAAGTGTCGCTCATCCCTATGGTTCTCCAAAAATTAATTTCTTTTTAATTATTAAAAGACTCAATTCCCTCACTCCCCCAAAAATTGCTCCTTAATTTACTCCTTAATTTACTGCTTATTTACTCCTTAATTTACTCCTTATTTACTCCTTAATTTCTATTATTTAATTCTCTCTTGTTATTTTTATTTTTGAACCCAAAAGATAAATGCGGTTTTTAATCTTTTCAATATATTTTTTTAAATTCCTAGCTTTTATACTCCCACACTTTAATAAATTTTATTTCTTCTGTATCATTTAAAAGCCATGGGTTTCACTTAATTTAATTCCCTCATTACTTTACCCCCTTTAATTTTAAGAAGACTTTAATTAACACCTAGGAGGGTTTTAGTTTACGCCCTAGGTTTATTTTTGTAGAATCGTTTCTTAGGGCTTGTCAAATTTAACTTAGAGATGTTTTAATTTAGGTTTTGATTTGAACAGGGCGGTAATTTAATTAGGGGAGTCATTTTAAGAATTTTATCAGGTGTTAAGGTCTTAGGGTCATCTAAGTTGTCTCATCATCATCATCCATGCGACGCGCCCTTCAAGATGCACTACGTGCTCCAAGGGTGCCACTCACCTCGTTTGCTTCCGTTGCGCGACGTGCCCTTCAGGATGCACCACGTGCTCCAAGGGTGCCACTCGCTGACTTGACGGATTGGTAGACTCTATATCCCCTGGAGTCAACACTCCGCCAGGTGAACTTGTGGGAGACTAAGGGCTCTAAGGAATAAGGCCCCCGCCTTATTGCGTTCCCCTTAGAATCATCGTGAGCGACTGTCGCAGTCTGCCCTCACAGCATCGTGGATCCTCTCAAACTAGGTAATCGTTAACCTACAGTTCGAGCCATGGCGGGAGTGCTAGTAGGCTATGTCAGGGCTGCTGTCCACACCTCTCCCTCAATCTCTCTGGAACTCGTGTGTGGCCCCTTTACTCCATATGTGAGTCTTTGTCGACAAGCTATCGTCAGGCATCATCATCAACCATCATGTCAGATCATGTCAACCACATATCATAAAATCAATAGCATATCATCAAAACAAAACAATATCACCGTAAATGAAACGACCCAAATAGCCCACTCTCTGACTCAATTCGGAGTCCAAGGGAGTTCCATCGATGCCTCTGCATCCTCAAGGTTCGAAACCCTGAACACTCAATGAAACTGAGTCAACAGCACCTGTCTACATCAAAGTTGTAAAACATCATGTCATATAACTTAACGCATCATAATGAAGGAAAAATTTTTATCATCATAAAAAAATCCAGATCACTTGCGAGCAAGTGTCCTCAAAGAATAAGTTTGGTAAGTGCGCCAAAGAGGGATGTTACAATGACGAACCTCCTCTCCACGACAACAACTCTGTAAACATGTGCAATTTTTTTTTTTGGTTTAAAGTGTGCGCGCTCGTGTGAAAAGGAACAGACACACTTGACTCACGTCGCCACCCGACGACGAATGAGGCACAACCATGAAGAACCTAACAAGACGACAAGGACGCACGACAAGTAATTTCATGCATAAACGATGATCACACGACAAAAGTAAAACATATTACAATCAAGTACGACATAAAATAAGAAGAACGACTACGTCCCTTACGGAAGGCGTGTGACAAAAGGTCTCTGACAACGAACACCCAAGTTCAATATTATTTAAACATGAACAAGAACCCTCCATTACTAAATCATAATACTCTAGGGTATTTAGTTCAAGGAACCTCATATTTTATAAATCATCAACATCTGAGGATTCAACAACATTATGATAAGGCCACAATCCCATTAGAAGATCTTAATAAGTACTCTTGCCTCCAACATAAACATCAGTTACAAGCCCATCAACATGTCTAAGGGCAATTATCGTTTAGGTGCATCTACATCTAGCCTTAGACAAATATAAGCGCAATTTGAATTAGAATTTCAACTGGGTACTATCTCAACAATTAACCATTCATATGGTTATGGTTATAAGGATCTATTTTTTTTAAACAATAAAAATATGAGCATGTATACAACAAATACCAAGGACCAGATTGTGTACCTCCTAACAATGTATACAACAATATACCAATAATAATGATCTATTATTTTATTTTTATTTTTATAATGATCTATACAACAATGATCTATACAGCAATATACAACAATGTGTACCTCTTAATAATCATCCTTTTTTTTTTTTTTAAATCAATAACAATATTTAAAACTTTAACCCATTTCTTAAGCCATGATGAGGTCTAAACAAGGGGCCTATATATTCGTTCACAACATCCACTCTAATGATAAGGGTCTATACGAAAATTCTCAAGTACAATGTCGTTTCACCTCATGACATAATGGTAAGGGTGGAATCAAATATTTTATTATCAAAAAGAAATGGACAAAGGTATAAAATTCTTAAGGCGAAAGTGTCATAAATCTTACAACACAGTATCCAATTTAAACTAATCTACTATCATCAGTCTATACGGAAGGCAATAGAAATCAAACAGCTTTATATAACCACAATTCCCAATGTTATAAAATTTTGGTTACCTTTACATTTATAACTTCCTTCCCCGTAATTAAGAGTCTTAGTGAAAATTTATCATCTAGCAATAAAATACAGGCTGCTTTGTCTACTCATCATCCTTATATGTCTTTTTCCAATGCGATCATAGAATTAAAGTTTAAATTTATAAAGAATTTTAAATAGTTATGGAATTATAATCAAACCCTAACCGATTGTAATAGAATGATATTCAACCTGTATTAAAACAATACTCATCTTAAATTAAACCCAAACTTCAGTTATACTAGAACGATAACCACCAAATAATACCCACTAAATGAAATTAAATCAATTCTTTTGCCCATTCATAAGATAGATTATTGGATTTAATAGATTCCCAATTAATTTATTTGCCACTTGAGAATCTATCAGGAATTAGGTATCTAGAAGTTTTCTGTCAGTCATTAAGAGCGAGCTTGGCGAAAATTAAAAACATAGCTATGACCTGTGTTCAAGACTATTCGGCTGGGTGAGGGTAACCCAACACAGCTGTCACTGATAGGTCCTCCACTGTCCTCGGCTGGGTCAGAGGTATCACTGTATTGAACATTACAACATTACAGAAATAAGCATCACCAAACCTGTGCGAACGAATCCGCTACTTTTCCCAACAGGGTTTGTACTAGACAACAACTCCTCAGTAGCACTATTGTCAGGAAAAATTCACGGTCGACTTGAGAATTTTTTTTTTTAAATAAAAAGAACTTGCTGGCCAACTGGATGTAACTATCGATTAACGTTTAATTCTTCAACGCCAGCAACTGGCAGTCAATCAGAAATTTTGCGCGTTTCTTAAACTAGCACAGCCACATACAATTATGTGGCTGATGAACGCCCAAAGGCATAATAAATTTACAAACCCTAGAATAAACCCTAATTAGGGTTAGGGTTTTGTGTGCACATATACCAATTATAGAGAATTGATTTCTAACAGCAAGCCATAATCTTAAGAGGTAAGGAACATCGGATGTCACATGCAACTGATAGCAAGACTTGTTCAGAGGTTTTGGAAAAAAAACCTTAAGTCTGCAGGTAAGAACCGTGGGCCTCCTCAGTGGCGTCCCCTATGTGTCATGTCTGACCGACGTTTATGTAATCAGCATCACTAACCCATGTCATATTGTTTTCCGCAGTGTAATTTATTTTTCCTCCGCAACTGATACTGAGAAATCCTGCTACATTGCCAGAAAAATAATATCTTGTCTAAAAAAATCGATGAGCGCTGTAAAACAAAATATCAATTCAGGATTCTAAAAATTAAGACGAAACTGAAACAATCTTTCCGTAAGAGCGCACTCATGACCCGTTTATTGTTACAGAGATCACGTACCTGGTTGAGCAGTAATAACAGCCAATAAACTCAAGAACACGCCTAGTGGCGCTATCCAACTGCCCCGTTTCACCAATAAACAAATTTCGTCCATTGTTCCACCAATTTTAAAGTCGTGCGGAGCTGAGTATATTGACGAATTTCGTCCATTGTTCCACCAATTTTAAAGTCCTGCGGAGTTGAGTATATTGGAAGCTAACTAGCACAGCCGCTAAGCGTGCCATAAAACGTCTGTGGTAATTGTGGCTATGCAGGACCTTGAAAGAAGCCGGCATGACTCCTTCCCCGAGCGTAAAACAGTCAATCCGCTTCTCCCACCCTTGGAGATACAGCGTCTTAAGCAGAAAATTTTTCACAATCTCAGGCTCCTCGTTCATCAGAAACGCCAGGGCGCTCAGCGCAAAATCTCTCACGAAAACCTGAAAAAACGCTATCGCCCAGTCAGTTAGGCGCCGGTTCGATTCCCATTAAAAAGAACACCAATATAAAGAGTTCAGAATACTCACCTGGTTATAATTCGGCGCTTCTTCGTTGGAATCCGACGCAGCAAAGGTGCCGACAGGCTTGCCACGAATTTGGTGTTTTCTATTCTTCGCATCAGAATTTGGGGATCACAGTCAAGGTTGTGTTGATTATACTACCCTCCTGCGTCAATTCGTGCCATTATTGATATTCAATTACCGTTGTGTTAATTAACTGAAACGCATGCTAGACATCGAGGGCCTGCCATAGCTGTGTTAATTAATTGAAACTCATGCTAGGCATGCAGGTTCGCTACCTCGAGGTTAATTGAAATGCATGATAGACGTGGCACCGCTTCACAATCCGTATAATTTTAGGTTAATTGAAACGCATGATAGATGTGGCAACGCTTCACATCTATCATTATAATAAATTCCAGCTAAATATTGAATGTTTCAGGAATTTAAACGTGGCAATTATATGTTCATACAGTAATTTTTTAATGTGATTAGGTAAATGTTAAAAAGTAAACATGTTAACTGATGCTTTGATAAATGCAAGAAAGTTATGAACAATAAATCTGACCCATTGATTTTGGAGGACGACTAAGAATATGCCAACATCTTTAATGCATAGCCATCAGATTAGGGTTTAAGGTTAAATAAGGTTAAAAGATCATTAATTCTACCCATTGTCAATAGGTATACGCCTTTCGGCGTAAATATAACTACAGTAGAAACAGCGCCAGCCCTGACTTCAATGAAGAGGTGGAGTCAACATGCAGAGGGGTCTCCAAAATTCATAAGGACGTAAAAAGGGATCCGCGCACAGGTTCAACACAACCTGGTTTAAGAACTAGTTCGCCCAACATTCATAACACCCAAGAATGGCCACCAAACGCTAGAAGTTAGAGAAAAAACGTAGAGAGGTGAATCCACCTTTCGCAGAGAGCACGAGAGAAGGAACACCCAACAATATCAAGCAATCGTAGGGAGGAATTTATGAAAAAAAAAATGCATGATAATGATTCAGATTATTGCCTGTACTTTGTTGGTTTGAATCGATGTGCATCTCCATTTTCTACTGTAACATGATTCGATCCATAAAACGCTGCGAAAATTTATGCCCCAACAAAATGATATCAACCCACCACATAAGGGTTTCTTTTATTTTAAAGGTCGTCAATCAAGCCATAGCTGTACAAGTGCCATCGAAGACAATAGAGGGCTGCTGAGGTTTGGTTAGGCTAGAGGGTTGGGCAGAGGACACATACCTTTGGATTCGAGGTAGCCCGCCGAAACGACCACAAAAGGGAAGAAAATACAAGATACAAGGGTAAACAGACACACAGTCACAAACACCGATTTAAATTTGATGCCTGGTCGCATCTTAGATGACGGATAATAATAAAAATAAATAAAACAAAAACAAAAACGTTGGCTTGTATACTGAAAACACAACCATCAACATGGGGTCTTCAACCACAACCTCCCAACACATACAGACAGGGATTCCAACCCCAAAAGCGCAACCAAAAAGGGTTTTTCTTATAACAGTACATCAAAAAGTTTCCTTCAACAAAACTACATTAAATACAATTTCTCTGCATAAAATTGAACCTATGAGCATGGAAGTGGGTTCATTCCAATGCATTGCCTATAAACAGATTCAGTCCACTAGGGCATATACCTCAGGAACGGTGGTGGGAAAATCAGCTTAGCTTTTAAAAAAAAAGGATCAAGCAAACAAGGGGCAACGGAGATGCACGCTCACCATTCCAACAAAGCCAAGATTATACAACCATTTCATTACCATGGTTTCAGAGATTTTCATTGATGGTAGAACTATTCGGCAATAATTTAAATGCTAACACCGGAATTACAACGCAAGGATTAACGTAGAAACTTAAAGATCCCAACCAAGGAATAGTAAACCCCAACCAGAACGCAATCAATAGAAATTTTAGGCAATCAATCGAAACGGAAAATACTTAAGGCAGAATTCATCCATTACCATCAACATACAGTTTCCATCATAAATTTTTTATGCATCACACTCTATAAAATAAACGAGCGTACCTTTGCCTTTTTCCTGCTCCAAGCGTTGTCCGCGCGCTCCGTCCTGCTCCTGCTCTCCGACCGTAGAGACTACACCGGTACCTCCCAGCCAATCGCTAGGGGTACTCTGCTTCCCCCTTATCCCCCTGAGCCGCAAAGGGGCCACACACAGTCCAGATAGTATACCTAGCTTCCCAGCTCGCCTCCAAGGCTGAGCTACCACTCTAATCCCAGCTGAGAAAATCCCAACTCCTCACAAGCAACCAGTCCAGTCCAATTTCTGCAGCATAACGATACCTAACAGCTCCCTCCCCTTTTCCCTCCATCCCCCTTTCTTTTATGGAGTTTCAAGCCCCCTTGCCCTAAATCATATTTAATTTAAGTTTTAATGAAAAACCCTCAAAAATTCTCTGTCTTACAAGTGTCACTCATCCCCCACATTTCTCCCAAAATTATTTTCTTTAAATTTATTAAAAGGCTCATTTCCCTATTTTATTATTCCCTCTCTTTATTTATTTATTTATTTTTTTAAACCAAAAAGGTAAATGCGCCAATGCATCTTTTCATTTTATTTTTAAATTCATACTTTTTATACTCCCGCTCATTAAATAATTTTATTACTATTGGTTCAGTCTCAGTTTATGTATGAGTTTTATGGAAAAATAGTTTAGTCCCTTAAGCATTCAATTTATTCACTGAAGGTTATGCGTTCTATCAATCAAAACTATGGCTTTCGGTATTCGTTTATTTATGAATTAGTTTAATTTTTGAAAAACTATTGCATTCATAGGGGGTTATGCTTTAAAAGTTTTTATAAGGTTATGTATTTGACATAAGGGTTTTCATAAAAGTTATGCTTTCAAAATGTTAATGACCTATCATTGCAAGTTGTGTTTAAAGAAGGAGATGCCTTCAATGAAATTTATTGTCTGAGTTAACTAAACTGTAATTCATGTATATTTTTATTTTTAAGAAAGGTTATGTTTCAATTTGAATAAAAGTTATGAGTTCATTAAAAGTTAAACTATTTCATTTAGAATTAGGGTTAGGCTCTTTTTAGAGTTAAAGTTAGGGCCTTTTTCCTCAAGGTTAAAGGAAATTTTTATCTTGGAGATTTTTTTTTTTTTGACTTAGGTTTAGATTTTGAACTGGACGACAATTGTTTAGGGGAGTCGTTTTAAGAATTTATTAAGGCGTTATTGTCTTAGGGATATTTAGGTTTGTTTCCTTCATCCACATCAATGCGACATGCCCTTCAGAATGCACCACGTGCTCCAAGGGTTCCACTCACCTCATTTGTTTCCTTTGCGCGACCTGCCCTTCAGGATGCACCACATGCTCCAAGGGTGCCACTCGCTTCTTTTGTTTATTTTGTGTGACGTGCCCTTCAGGATGCACCATGTGCTCCAAGGGTGCCACTCGCCAACTGGACTGATTGTTAGACATATATAACCCCTGGAGTCAACACTCCGCCAGGTGAACTTGTGGGAGACTAAGGGCTCGAAGGAATAAGGCCCCCACCTTATTGCGTGCCCCTTAGAATCATCGTGAGCAACTATTGTAGTCTTCCCTCACGACATCGTGGATCCTCTCGAACTAGGTAATTGTTAACCTACAGTTCGATCCATGGTGGGAGTGCTAGTAGGCTGTGGCAGGGCTGCTGTCCACAACTCTCCCTCAACCTCTCTAGAAATCGTGTGTGGCCCCTTTACTCCATATGTGAGTCTGGTCGGCAAGCTATCGTCATCCTACATCATCAACAATCATGTCAGAAATGTCAACATCATATCATCAAATCAAATGAAATATCACAGTGAATAAATCAACCCAATAGCACACTCCTTGACTCAATCCGGAGTCCAAGGGGGTTCTGCCGATGCCTCTGCATCATCAAGGTCCAAAACCCTGCACACTCAATAAAACTGAGTCAATAGCACCTGTCTACATCAAATAGTAAAACCTCATGTCGTCTATCATAACGCATCATAATCAAGTATAAATGTTTTAACATCAGAAAAGTCCAGATCACTTGCGAGCAAGTGTCCCCAAATAATAAGTTTTCTTAGTGCGCCAAAGCGGGATGTTACAAAAATGCAGTCACATACTAGGTTCACCCTCCCTACATAAGCAAGGAGAGCTAATGTGTCCACGTTGTCTCTGATTAAGTGAAAGATTCACCAAGACTTTAAAGGTTTAATAATTAAGTGAAAGATTCGCCAAGATTTTACAAGATATTAAAATTTAGTGAAAGATTTGCCAAGTTTTTACAAGATTTTATAATTCAGTGAAAGATTCACCAAGATTTTACAAGATTATATAATCGACTAAAAGATTCGCCAAAAAATTATATATACATATTATATTATTGATAAAATAGCCTTCAATTTTTCTTATGTATCACGGGGATTCGCCCAATTATTATACATATAAATTTAGGGGGGGTTCTTAAAATCACCACTATCTAGGACTAGACATGGGCAACAATGACCTATGAATGGGGCCAAGATTGAAATCTTTTCAAACTATTTTTGTATGCACTGAAATTTTACATGGATAGATAATTCACAGGCCTTAATGACATGGGAGTGTTTCTGGACTCAAATTTGACTCACACACCCACTTTTTTCCATCATCAATTCATCATGTAAACCAAAAGCCCTATTTTTCTTTCAAAGTGCACAAATTGGTTGTCATAAATTTTAAGTTTGCATCAACATTTCTTAATTTTTCTTTTAGGTTCTACATTGTATATATAATGTGTGTGTGTCATAGTTATGATGAAAAATCCCTCTTTTTTGTTCATTTTTTAATCAAAACCATACAAATATGTCCTTGTAGTACTAGATGCGGGAAAGTGTGTATTGTCAAATGGATTTTAAAAGGAAAAACGAAAATACATTGTACTAGGAGTAGACATGGGAAAGAGTGACCCATGAATGGGGACAACATTTAAATGTTTTCAATCTGTTTCTACATGCACTGAAATTTGACATGGATATATTATTCACATTCCTTAACGATATGGGAGAGTTTCTAGACTCGAATTTGACTCAAACACCCACTTGTTTCCATCATAAATTCATCATGTAAACCATAAACCCTATTTTTCTTTCAAAGGTCACAATTTGGTTGACACAAATTTTAAATTTCCATCAACCTTTGTTCATTTTTATTTCAAGTTCTTCATTGTACATACAATGTATGTGTGTCATAGTTGTGATGAAAAATCCCTCTTTTTCCGTTCATTGTTTAATCAACACCATAAAAATATGTCTTTGTAGTACTAGATGCGAGAACATGTGTAGTATCGAATGAATTTTAAAAGGAACAATGAAAATGCATTGTACTAGGACTAGACATGGTCAAGAGTGACTTGTGAATGGGGCCTACATAGAAAGTTTTTCAAAATTTTTCTGTATGGATGGAAATTTGAGATGGATAGACTATTTGCATGCCTTAACGATATGGGATAGTTTTTGCACTCAAATTATACTCACACAACCACTTGTTTAGATAATCAATTCATCATGTAAATCATAAACCCTATTTTACTTTCAAAGTACACAAATTGGTTGACACAAGTTTTAATTTTTCATCAACCTTTCTTAATTTTTCTTTTCGTTTCTACATTGTATATACAATGAATGTGTGTCATAGTTGTGATGAAAAATACCTCTTTTTTCATTCATTGTTTAATAAATACCATAAAAATATGTCCTTACAGTACTAGATGTGGGAACATGTGTACTGTCGAAATAATTTTAAAAGGAACAAGGGAAATACATTATACTAGGAGTAGACATGGGCAAGAGTGACATATGTATGGGGCCAATGTTGAAATGTTTTCAAACTATTTGTGTATGCATTGAAATTTGACATGGATAGAATATTCACATGCCTTAAGGATATAGGAGGGTTACTGGACTCAAATTTGACTCATACATCCATATTTTCCATCATCAATTCATCATGTTAACCATAAACCCTATTTTTCTTTCAAAGTACACAAATTGGTTGACAAAAGTTTTAAGTGAGCATCAACCTTTATTCATTTTTCTTTCAAGTTCTACATTGTACATACAATGCATGTGTGTCATAGTTGTGATGAAAAATACCTCTTTTTTCATTCATTGTTTAATCAACACCTGAAAAACATGTCCCTCTAGTAATAGATGTTGGACTGTGTGTACTGTCGATTTTTTTTAAAAGGAGCAACGAAAAGACATTGTACTAGGACAAGACATGGGAAAGAGTGACCTGTGAATGGGGCCAACTTCGAAATATTTTCAAACTATTTCTGTATGCATTGAAATTTGACATGGATAAACTATTTGAATGCCTTAATGATATGGGACGGTTTTTGGACTAAAATTTGACTCAAAGAATCAATTGTTTCCATCATCAATTCATCATGTAAACCATAAAACCTATTTTTCTTTCAAATTACACAAATTGGTTGACACGAGTTTTACATTTTCATCATCCTTTCTTCATTTTTCTTCTAGGTTCTACCTTGTATATACAAAGTTTGTGTGTCATAGTTATGATGAAAAATACCTCTTTTTTTGTTCATTCCTTAATAAAGAACACAAAAATATCCCCTTGCAGTACTAGATGTAGGAACACATGTAGTTTTGAATGGTTTTTAAAAGGAACAACGAAAATAAATTGTACTAGGACTAGACATGCGCAACAATGACTTGTGAATGGGGCCAATGTTGAAATTTTTTCAAAATGTTTCTGTATGCACTAAAATTCGACATGGATAGACTATTCACACGCCTTAACGATATGGGAGGGTTTTTGACTCACACACCCACCTTTTTAATCAATTCATAATGTAAACTATCCACCCTATTTTTCTTTCAAAGTACACAAATTGGTTGACACAAGTTTTAAGTTTGCATCAACCTTTCTTCATTTTTCGTTCAAGTTCTACATTCTATACACAATGTATGTGTCTCATAGTTGTGATGAAAAATTCCTCTTTCTTTTGTTAATTGTTTAATCAACACCATAAAAATATGTCCTTGCAGTACTAGATAAGGGAACATGTGTAGTTTCAAAGAAATTTTAAAATTAACAATTAAAATACATTGTACTAGGAAAAGACATGGGCAAGAGTGACCTGCGAATGGCACCAACGTTGAAATTTTTTCAAACTATTTCTGTGTGCACTGAAATTTGACATGGATAGACTATTCACTTGTCTTAATGATATGGGAGGGTTTCTAGACTCAAACTTTACTCACACACCCACTTTTTTCCATCATTAATTCATCATGTAAACAATAAACCATTTTTTCCTTTCAAAGTACACAAATTGGTTGACACAAGTCTTAAGTTTACATCAGCCTTTCTTCATTTTTATTTCAGGTTCTACATTGTATATGCAATGTATGTGTGTCATAGTTTTGATGAAAAATACCTCGTTTTTCGTTCATTGTTTAACCAACACCATAAAACTATGTCCTTTGAGTACTATATGTGGGAATGTGTGTATTGTCAAATAGATTTTAAAAGGAACAACGAAAAGACATTGTACTAGGACTAGACATGGGCATCAGTTACCTGTGAATCGAGCCAACATTAAATGTTTTTCAAACTGTTTCTCTATGCACTAAAATTTTACATGGATAGACTATTCACATGGCTTAACAATATGGGAGGGTTACTCGACTCAAATTTGACTCACACACCCACTTGCTTCCATCATCAATTCATGATGTAAATAATAAACCCTATTTTTCATTCAAAGTACACAAATTGGTTGACATAAGTTTAAAGTTTGTTTCAACGTTTCTTCATTTTTCTTTTAGGTTCTACATTGTATATACAATGTTTCTATGTCATAGTTGTGATGAAAAATCCCTCTTTTTTCGTTCATTGTTTAATCAACACCATAAAAATATGTCCTTGCAGTACTAGATGCATGAACGTGTGTACTGTCGAATGAATTTTAAAAGGAACAATGAAAATACATTGTACTAGGAGTAGACAAGGGAAAGAATGACCTTTGAATGGGGCCAACGTTGAATTTTTTTCAAACGATTTATGTATGCACTAAAATTTGTCATGGATAGACTATTCACATGCCTTAACGATATGAGAGGGTTTTTGCACTCAAATTTACCTCACACACACACACACACTTGTTTCCATCATCGATTAATCATGTAAACACCCTAGTTTTCTTTCAAAGTACACAATTTCATTGATGCAAGTTTTAAGTTTTCATTAGGCTTTCTTCATTTTTCTTTCAGGTTCTACATTGTATATACAATGTATGTGTGTCATAGTTGTGATGAAAAATCCCTCTTTTTTTGTTCATTGTTTAATCAACACCATAAAAATATGTCCTTGCAGTACTAGATGCATGAACATGTGTACTTTCAAACACATTTTAAAAGGAACAACGAAGATACATTGTACTTGGACTAGACATTGGCAACAATTCCCTTTGAATGGGGCCAATGTTGATATTTTTTCAAATAGTTTCTGTATGCACTCAAATTTGACATGGATAGATTATTCACTTGCCTTAACGATATGCAAGGGTTTTTGCACTCAAATTTACCTCACACACACACACACTTGTTTCCATCATCGATTACTCATGTAAACACCCTAGTTTTATTTCAAAGTACACAATTTCGTTGATGCAAGTTTTAAGTTTGCATTAGACTTTCTTCATTTTTCTTTCAAGTTCTAGATTATATATACAATGTATGTGTGTCATAGTTGTGATGAAAAATCCCTCTTTTTTTTCATTATTTAATCAAAACCATAACAATATGTCCTTGCAGTACTAGATGCATGGATGTGTGTACTTCCGAACACATTTTAAAAGGAACAACGAAGATACATTGTACTTGGAATATACATTGGCAACAATTCCCTTTGAATGGGGCCAACGTTGATATTTTTTCAAACAGTTAATGTATGCACTCAAATTTGACATGGAAAGACTATTCACATGCCTTAAAGCTATGGGAGGGTTTTTGGACTCAAGTTTGACTCATACAACCACTTGTTTCCATCATCAATTCATCATGTAAACCATAAATCCTATTTTTCTTTCAAAATACACAAATTGGTTGACACAAGTTTTAAGTTTTCATCAACCTCTCTTCATTTTTCTTTTAGGTTCTACATTGTATATACAATGTATGTGTTTCACAGTTCTGAGGAAAAATCCCTCTTTTTTTGTTCATTGTTTAAGAAACACCATAAAAATATGCCCTTGGATTACTAGATACGTACATGTGTGTACTGTTGAATGAATTTTAAAAGGAAAAATGAAAAAAACATTGTACTAGGACTAGACATGGGCAACAATGACCTATGAATGGGGCCAACGTTAAAAAATTTCAAATTGTTTCTATATGAACTAAAACTTGACATGGATAGACTATTCACATGTCTTAACGATATGGGAGGGTTTTTGGACTCAATTTTCACTCACACAACCACTTTTTTCCATCATCAATTCATCATGTAAATCATAAACCCTATTTTTATTTCAAAGTACAAAAACTGGTTTACACAAGTTTTAAGTTTGCATTGGCCTTTCTTCATTTTTTTATTTTGTTTAGTATCTAGGGGAATCGGTTACAGCGACAATATTGTACTCGCGTGACATGAGGTCAAATCGTGTCGGTTACCTTATAATCCCTAGGTAGAACCACACCACCCACAATCATGGCTTCTAGATAAGACAAGGTTTGAACTCGTGACCTGCTTAACAACACAAACGCCTTAACAACACATCCGCTAGCCACTATAAAAAACCCCTACGGGCAACCTTTCTTCATTTTTATTATAGGATCTACATTGTATATTCAATGTATGTGTGTCATAGTTTTGATGAAAAATCCATCTTTTTTCATTCATTGTTTAATCAACACCATAAAATATGTCCTTGTAGTACTAGTTGTGAGAATGTGTGTATTGTTGAACGAATTTTAAAAGGAACAACCAAAATACATTGTACTAGGAGTAGACATGGGAAAGAGTGACCTGTGAATGGGGCCAACGTTGAAATTATTTCAAACTGTTTCTCTATGCACTGAAATTTGAGATGAATATATTATTCACATTCCCTAATGATATGGGAGGGTTTCTAGACTCAAATTTGACTCACACACCCACTTTTTTTCCATCATCAATTCATCATGTAAATCATAAACCTTATTTTTCTTTCAAAGTACACAAATTGGTTGACACAAGTTTTAAGTTTGCATCATCCTTTCTTCATTTTTTATTTCTGGTTCTACATTGTATATACAATGTATGTGTGTCATAGTTGTGATGAAAAATCCCTCTTTTTTCGTTCATTGTTTAATCAACACCATAAGAATATTTCCTTGCAGTACTAGATGCAAGAACATGTGTAATTTCGAACAAATTTAAGAGGAACAATGAAAATACATTAGACTAGGACTAGACATGGGCAAAAATGACCTATGAATGGGGCCAACGTTGAAATTTTTTCAAACTACTTTTGTATGCACTGAAATTTGACATGGATAGACTATTCGTATACCTTAAATATATGGGAGTGTTTCTTCACTCAAATTTTATTGACACAACCAATTTCTTCCATCATCAATTCATCATGTAAACCATAAACCCTATTTTGATATCAAAGTACACAAGTTGGTTGACAGAAGTTTTAAGTTTGAATCAATGTTTCTTCATTTTTCTTTCAACTTCTACATTGTATATACAATGTATGTGTGTCATAGTTGTGATAAAAAATCCCTCTTTTTTTGTTCATTATTTAATCAACACCATAAAAATATGTCTTTGCAGTACTAGATGCAGTATTTTGTTTACTGTCGAACAAATTTTGAAATGAACAACGAAAAGACATTATACTAGGATTAGTCATGGGCAACAATGAACTATGAATGGGGCCAACATTAAAAAATTTTCAAATTGTTTCTGTATCCATTGAAATTTGACATGGATAGAATAGTTTCATGCCTTAACGATATGGGAGGGTTTCTAGACTCAAGTTTTCCTCACACGCCCACTTATTTCCATCATCAATTCATCATGTAAGCCATAAACCCTATTTTTCTTTCAAAGTACTCAAATTGGTTGACAAAGTTTTAAGTTTGCATCAACGTTTCTTCATTTTTATTTTAGGTTCTACATTGTGTATACAATGTATGTGTGTCACAGTTGTGATGAAAAATAACTCTTTTTTCGTTCATTGTTTAATCAACACCATAAAAATATGTCCTTGCAGTACTATATGCGGTAACTTGCATACTATCGAACGAATTTTAAAAGGAACAATAAAAAGACATTATACTAGGAGTAGACATGGGCAAGAGTGACTTGTGAATGGGGCCAACACTGATTTTTTTTCAAACTATTTTTGTATGCACTGATATTTGACATGGATAGACTATCTGCATGCCTTAAATATATGGCAGGGTTTATGGACTCAAATGTGACTCACACACCCACTTGTTTCCATCATCGATTAATCATGTAAACCATAAACCCTATTTTTCTTTCAAAGTACACAAATTGGTTGACAAAAGTTTTAATTTTGCATCAACCTTTTTTCATTTTTCTTTCAGGTTCTACATTGTATATACAATGTATGTGTGTTATATTTGTGATGAAAAATCCTTATTTTTTTATTTATTGTTTAATCAACACTATAAAAATATGTCCTTGCAGTACTAGATGTAGGAACTTCTGTACTGTTGAACAAATTTTAAAAGGAACAATGAAAATATGTACTTGGACTAGACATGGGAAACAATGAGCTGTGCATGGTGCCAACTTTGAAAATTTTCAAACTGTTTCTGTATGCTCTAAAATTTGACATGGATAGACTATTCACATGCCTTAAAGATATGGGAGGGTTTCTGGACTCAAATTTGACTCACACAACCACTTGTTTCCATCATCAATTTATCATGTAAACCATAAACCCTATTTTTATTTCAAAGTACACAAATTGGTTGACACAAGTTTTAAGTTTGCATCAGTGTTTCTTCATTTTTATTTCAGGTTCTACATTGTATATACAATGTATGTGTGTCATATTTGTGATAAAAAATCGCTCTTTTTTCATTCATTGTTTAATCAACACCATAAAAATATGCCCTTGTAGTACTAGATGTGAAAACATGTGTATTGTCGAACGAATTTTAAAAGGAACAATGGAAAGACATTGTACTAGGACTAGACATGGGCAACATTGACCTATGAATGGGGCCAAGGTTGAATTTTTTTTAAACCAATTATGTATGCCCTGCTATTTGACATGTATAGACTATTCACATGCCTTAACGATATGGGAGGGGTTTTGGAATCAAGTTTAACTCACACACCCATTTGTTTCCATCCTCAATTCATCATGTAAACCATAAACACTATTTTTCTTTCAAAGTACACAAATTGGTTGACTCAATTTTATATGGGAGGGTTTCTGCACTCACATTTGACTCACATACCCACTTGTTTCCATAATCAATTTTGTTAGGATATTTAGACACTTAGGAGTTATTTAAGATCGACTTGGTCTAATGCATCGTTAGGTAAAAGTGTGTTTCTTTAGTATTCATTATTATGCATTTGTAGTTTGGAAATCAGACGATCAGGATATGTTCCCGACATAGAGTGATCCAACGATTCATATTCTACTTGATCTTAAAGGCCATTGATCCATGTCTTATCACTGGATTGGTCCATGATCTCTATTTAAATATCATTAAGGGTCATTTTCTGATGATCGATTGTGAGAAAATTTCTTTTAAAATCTCTTTGTAATGTTTTTATTTTTCATTAATAAACTTCTCCAAGTGGCCACATTGGCTGGGGCCATGGATATTTCCTTGTAGGGGTTTTACCACGTCAAACCATCAGTGTGTTTATATTTGATCTATTTATGTGAGTGGTTATTGAAGATTTTCATCCTCTGTTGGAATACCCGTGTTGTCGAACATGGTATCAGAGCTTGTTTGAAGACCCACTCCTGTTGTAGATCGAGATCGTGAAGCCGAGTTTCCTCATCTTCGGTTTTGGCCATTTTGTTACATTTTTGGTCTGAGAGGACTTTTCCATTGCGTTCCATGTGATCGTTTCATTCAATAATTATTTTCATTTCACTCGAAAAGGTTTTTTCTTTGCCAAGATACAACCAATTCAACTAGATCTGAAGGTATAAATCTTGAATACGCTCTTTTTAATTTTTTTGTAGAGTATTATTTCATTTCTATATTGTTTGTTTCTGGGTTTCTACTCTTTTATATATGAACATTCTATTTTCCCCATGCCCTATGTGTTATACGTCAAAATTTTTCACTTCAATAATGTCACATTCTCATTGTCGTAAGTGTTGCAAGCATCACACTTTTGTCACAAGTGTCGTAAATTTTGCATTTTCATTCTGCATATGTCGCAATGTGAATGACACTATGTAAACACTTGATACATACTCTATAACATTTTGAAAGGATAAACCACATCATTTGACAAATTGAACAAAATGTTTTTCCTTGAGAAATGGCCATCTTAACGAACTTTTGGAAGATTAAAGATGTCCTGCTCATTGTCAGACAGTTGGATTAGGTTGATGAATAGTTGGTATGGATTGTTGGTTTTCATTGACATCAAAAATTGGAGAGTGATATTGTAGATTGATTTCTACCCTTAGTGATTGATGCCAACCTTGGTAGCGAATTTTGGTAGCACAAAGGTTTGGGTAATGGACCCAAGTTTGTTTGATGTATAATGGTATGAGTTTTAATATATTTTAAGGTAATAATATTTTAGATTTTTATTACATTTGATTTCATTTCCATTGGTATGTGGGACATCACATAACTCCTCACAGTTAGAGAGTTATGGCCATGTGAAGTTGGAGAACCCAGGTTTGGGTAACGGACCCAAGGTTGTTTGATGTATAATGTTATGAGTTTTGATATATTTGAAGGTATGACTATTCTATATGTATAGTACATGTCATTCCATCTCCATTGGTATGTGGAACGTCACATAACTCTTCACAGTTTGAGAGTTATGGCCTTACGAACTTGAATGACCCTCATATGATTGGCTTGAAACCCCAAAAGGTCAAAGAAGTCAAAGTTCTTGCAAAGGATAAATTATTTAAATAATAAAGTGATGTGACAAAGAAAAAGAGGATTAGTTAAATAATAAAGTGAAGTGACAAAGTAAAAGAGGATTATTTAAATAATAAAGTGAAGTGACAAAATCAAAGAGGATCATTTAAATAATAAAGTGAAGTGACAAAGTCAAGGAGGATTATTTAAATAATAAAGTAAATAAAGAACTTTCTAATAAAGAAAAGTGGTTATAAGAACATTAACCCTAAAATGAGGAAAATGGGTTAAGTGGTCAAGTGGCTACTTGATACATGGACAAGTGGCAAATTAGGCAAAATTGGACATAGGTGACTATGTGGAAAAAGTGGCCTGGAAGATGCTTCTAAGGAAGCTACTTGGAGAGTATAAATAAGAGGCAAGGCTCTCTCATTTTAATCACACTTGAGAATATTGAATATATACAAGTGAGTAAGGTAACAAAAGGATATATAAGCCTAATTTCATAGGGAATTTGAACTAAAGAAGGCCGAAATTCAAGGGAGGATAAATTTTTTTGATGATGCTTCCTAAGGTATGTTATTTACAGGTCATCTCACCATTTTCGCAATAATTTTTTTTCTAGAATTATTTAGATTGTGAAATTGGGTGGCCATTGAGGAAACATATCCAAGTATCTGTAGTAAAAAAATCAGCTTGTGGGTCGTTGTATTTTTGGATTTACACTCTGTGGAAAATAGGGTTTGTGGCTAGTCCCGAAACTAGTCTAAAACAGGTGTTTTGGGTAAACACGTCATAAATTATTCATAACATATCCAAATAAAGTAAGACCAAATGTGTTGGTTATAGTATAATCTATAGTATTCTGTGTAAAATTTTCATATCCATACAACAAATATTTCGTGTGGGGCACACTCTACATGTTTTCTCTCTAGAATAAGCCAGAATTCAACAAGGTATGCCATTTTTTATATAACTCCTTTTCTGAGAGGTTCAAAGTAGTGACACCTGGAATAATTGCATAAATAGCTTGATTAACATTTTGTAATATTTTCAAATCTTTATTCATTACAGGTACATAGTTATGATTATTTCAAGTTAGGGTTGTTGACTAATCCAAAACTAGTCATGTGAGACTAAAGTAAAGTTTGATGAAAATTCTAGTCTCTTGTTGTTAAAGTTAAGGAAGGTTTGCAAGTATGTTATCATATACACTAGGTCTATTACAGAGTTACAAATCATATTTGGATGATGAAATTGATGAGGGATTTTGGTTGAGGTAAATGTTGGGTACATGGTTGAGACAAGTAGTTGATGAGTTTCGATGTACATGAGGTGTATAGTTGAGGATGTTGGTACATCTTGATGAGTCGTAGTTGATGATTAGTTGATACATGATTGGTACATACTTGGTACATGGTTGGAGGCACTTGTTAGTATTATTGTTGACACATGGCTTATGGATGATGTAGCATACTTGTATTGGTATATTATTAGAAGCACATATTGATCTTGGTGATGATTATGAGTTGTTGTGCTATGATTGTTTGATGCACATCTTTGAGAGTTGTCTTGGTGAGTAGATTTGATTTGGTTGATAAAATTGATGAGACAGGTTGTTGTGATAGGTTGTTTGGATAGGTTCTTGTGAAATTCTATTTGTACAGGTCTATTGCATGGTTGATGCACTTGTTCATGGTACAGGTTGAGGTACAGGTTTGGTGCATGGTTGATGCACTTGTTCATGGTACAAGTTGAGGTATAGGTTGGTGCATGGTTTATGCACTTGTTTATGGTACAAGACGAATACAAGTTTTTTGGTACAGGTTGGTGCATGGTTGATGCACTTGTTTATGGTACAGGTTGATTACAGGTTGAGGTATAGGTTGATGCATGGTTCAAGTTATTGGTACAGGTTGTTTGGTGCAGGTTGATTGGTATAAGTTTATAGTAGTATATCTCACAGTGATAGTGTGACAGTGGTTCCATCATTATACTTCTGTGTTAGGGCGGTTGGACGGGGTAAGGACAGGTGGTTGTAGTCACCTTCTGGTTGTATCCATATACCATAGGGGGTTGTATCCTCCTTCTGGATGTAGCTAGAGAATTAGGGAGTTGGAGATTGCTTCAGGTTGTAGCCTGAGAAACTAGGGGGTTGGAGCCTCGTTCCAGTTGCAGCTAGAAAAAAAAGGAAGTTAGTGCTTCCAATGAATGTAATTCTTCAAGACATATAAGAAAAATCATTCTGTGGTTTTATCCTTCTTTGGGTTTCCATGAAAAACACTGGTGTACTATGCATGTGTGTGATTTCTCATTTGTTCATTGTTTATTTACTCTGCAACTATTAGATGATAATGATATAGTGATATAACACTTTTATTTTGTGGTGAAAAAATGATTAAATTTCTCTATTACTAATTCACCCCCCCTCTCAGTAATCCAACAATTGGTATCAAAGCAGGTTCCTTCAGGAAACAATTTAACCACTGGAAGGATATCATGGATTATTATGAGAATGGAGTACCAATGTTTAATGGTCATAATGTGTAACGTCCCCTTCGTTATGTCTATGAATAGCGAAGTACAATAGGAATTTTTTTTTTTTAACAAATAAGAAATTAACAACATCACCTAATTCATATCAATGCAAAAACACATGACATCACAACTAAAGTGACACATGATCAAATATAAACAAACTCTACAATATCATTGTGGAACGAAATTGCAAACTATAATGCCAACCAATCTCATCATATTATCACCAATAACATTAATTTGCTGAATAAAAATGCATTATACTTCACCAGTTAAAATCATACCGTTGCCTTTCGCTTTCCTCGGACGACGTCCCGTGCTCCGTGCTGCGTCCCGCGCTCCGTGCCGCGTCCCGCTTTCCGACCATAGAAAGCTCACCGGTACCTCCCAGCCAACGCTAGGGGTACTCTTCTTCCCCCTTAGCCCCCCGAGCCGCAAAGGGGCCACACAAGAACTAGAGATAGAATAGTGTCTCAGCTCGCCTCAACGACTGAGCTACCACTCCAACACAGCTGAGATATACCCAACTCCTCACAAGCAACCCATCAAGCCACAACTCGGTAGCGTAACGTTACGGTAACCGTTCCCCCTGTTCTTCCTTCCTTTCCCCTCCTTTTATAAAATTTTGAGACTGACCTAATTCATAAATCATTAATTAATTAATTTTTAATGACTAACCCTCTAACAGTCTCCACCGTCCAAGTGTCACACATGCCTCTGGTTCTCCAAAATTAA
>ML778738.1:43032-54953 GCA_009831015.1 Picea engelmannii
AATCAATAGCATATCATCAAAACCACACAATATCACTGTAAATGAAAACAACTCAAATAGCCCACTCCCTGACTCAATCCGGAGTCCAAGGGAGTTCCACCGATGCCTCTGTATCCTCAAGGTCCGATACCCTGTACACTCAATGAAACTGAGTCAATAGCACCTGTATATAGCAATAGTAAAACATCTTGTCATCAATCATGATGCATCATCATCAAGGTTAAGTGGTTCATCATCATAAAAATCCAGATCACTTGCGAGAAAGTGTCCTCAAAGAATAAGTTTTGTCAGTGCGCCAGAGCGGGATGTTACAAAATGGTTTTAAGTATGATATGTGGTGCATAAGGATGAAAGTATTTTTATAGGAACAAGGACATTATATTTGGCTATCGCTTGTTACAAGATATGATAGTTCAAAAAGGGAAAAGACTGCAACCATGAAGGAATTGAAGAAGAATAAAAAAATAACAATGGATTTCATCTGGGAAGGATTACCTAATCTGGTAAGAGAAAAGGTTGGTAAATGTTCATAATCCAAAGAAATTTGGGATAAGTTACATCACATATATTATTCACCCATCGCATATTCATAAAATGCCAAAGAAGATGTAGATACAGATCAAGAAGAATTATATTCACCATGTCAAATGGATTCAGAATATGAAGAGTACATAATCACCAGAGAATTTCTTAATGATTTAGATGAACTAAGAGAAGTAAACAATTCACTCAAGAAAGAATTGATGAAACAAAAGGAATGTGTTCACATTTTTCAAGAATCCCAATAGGTCATCGAGAAGTTAAGAACTCACCTAGAAGAAGCTAGAAAAATCGAAGAAAATATTGAATATAAAAAGAAGTATTTAGAAGCCAACATAGAAATAGAGAAAGAAGAAGCAAAAATGAGAGAGAAGATATTGACAAATCATCTTAAGGAAATAAATAACGATCTAAAATAGCTTGAGGTAGAGTTTGTTCAAGAAGAGAAATGACTTGAAGAAGAAATAATCACATTAAAAATTCATGTTGAAGAAGAAAAAATAATAGAAGAAGTCATGAAGTCTCAGATAATGAAGAAAGAAGAAGAGGTTGAGAAGCTTGAAGAATAAGTTGTCACATTGAGAAGTAAAATCGTCAAGTTGAACAAGAACGTCGAAGAAACAAAAACATCCACATCAGTTATAGATAATGAAGAGAAGCACTCTAGGTTGCTAGAAAACAAGAATGAAGAAAATAGAAAGAGTTATGTAGAAGTACAAAAGGGAAGGAATCATGGTCAACCAGAATATAAGAAAACTATTCAAGATACATATTCAAGAAGATAATCCATTTTCAAGCCACAAAGAAGCTTCAATCATGATCATGATCAGTCAAGGAAAAAATTTAGAAGGACTACGCCACAAAGAAGATCATTCACTCCCAGGTATGCAAATTTATTTTATGGTCATTGTTTTTATTGTACTAACTTTGGACATAAGGTTGCAGATTGTAGGGATTATAAAATAAATGTTCAAGCAATAAATGCCTATGTGGCCCCACATAACATTGAATGTTACAAATGTCATAACTATGGACACATAACTAGTGATTGTAGAAGCATGATTGATACTTCCATGAAAGAGAACACTGATATCAGATGTAAGAAAGTGTGGATAAGAAAACATGAAGAACGGGTGAACAAATACTAGGTCCCATAGATCACAAGATTGGAAATAAAACGAGATGTAGAAAATTCTACAGAGAAAAAGAAAGATGTTAGATACATAAAGGTTTGGAAAATAACTGAAAGAAAAGAAGGACAGGTAAATAAGGAACAAGTTCGAGAGATTATAATTTCAAGCATTGTAGTGAAAGATAAATCCATAGACAAAAATAAAGAAGTTAGAGCTCTGAGAGATGATGAATATAGTAATGAAGATGATGATGAATCTACCAATGAATATGATTATGAATACACGTCAGAGCAGGAATTGTTTTGAGCTATCTGACTTAAAGACTCCCAGGTAATATGAATATTAGATAGGGGGAGTCTATGTGATAGATGTGGCATACCAAAGAAGCATCCTTCGAGAAACTTGCAGAGTTTGAGAAGATAGATCCATAGCAGTCAATTAGTAGAAGTATAGTTTGATAGATTAATCAAGACTTCATGATAGTATAGTGATAAATGGGCCAACATTATGGACAATTGCACAAGTAGAGTCTTGAACAGTATGGACAGAGATGGATTCGTAAGAATACTTAGCAGGTTTGGACAGATATATGACACTGGACGAGATCATGGATTCATAGATTGGTTTAGAGAGTGGTTTAGAGACAAAGGAAAATTATCATAATGGATGATTATTACATAGGAAATGGCTCGAACAATGCTAATGGATTCCAAATTGACAGATATTTTTTGGACACATGTAGTGCATACAATAGTTCACATTTAAAATAAATTAATGCTTAGAAATAACAATGACAAAACTCCCTACGAACTATGGGGAGGAAGCACAGACAACAACCTCTACATCAAGGTAACTCAATGTAGTATTTTATTAATTGAAATTTATGTTGATGATATTGTTTTTGAAAGTACTAATGATAGGTTAAGCCAGAAATTTGAAAAGTATATGTAGAATGAATTTGAAATTTCATTACTTGGAGAACTAACCTTCTTTCTAGGTCTTCAGATATGTCAAAGAAACCAAAGAATTTTTATTTCTCAAAATAAGTATATCAGATAAATGGTAAAGAGGTTTGGAATGGAATATTGCAAACTAGTTACCACTCCTATGAAAACCAGTTGCAGGTTCATAAAAGATGATGATTCAAAGTCTACAGACCTGAGGCAATACAGGTCAATGATTGGTATCTTACTATATGTGACAACATACATACCATATGTAATGGAGTAAGTTGGACAGGTGGCACGATTTCAAGCAGAACCAAAGGAATCACATGTATTAGCAGTGAAAAGGATCTTCAGATATCTCAAAGGAACAAAAGAGTTTGGATTATGGTATCCAAAAGGAAAGGATCTATCACTTATTTCCTACACATATGCAGATTGGGCAAGTTGCATTGATGACCGATGAAGCACCAGTGGAGCAATGTTTTACTTGGGTGAGTGTTTAGTATCATGGTTAAGAAATAAAAAATCATCAGTATCCTTTTTTATAGCCAAGGAAGAGTATATTGCAACAACAACATGTTGTACACAGGTTCTATGGATGAAACAAACTCTGACAGATATACAGGTTGAGTATGATGATCCCATTCCAATCTATTGTGATAATACAAGTGCCATCAGTATCTCAAAGAACCCAGTGATGCACTCCAAAATGAAGCACATTCCAATCAAGTATCACTTTCTATGAGAACAGGTTGCAGACATCAGAGTTGAATATGTGGGCACAAAAGAACAAGTGGAAGACATATTTACAAAACCGCTTCCATGGGAATCCTTTGAGTATCTTCACTAGAGACTCAGAGTAATTTCTACTCCAAAATGAATGCTTTTGAATTGTTATCTTATATGTCTTAGATTTACATGAGGAAGCACCATAAAGAGGACAATTCAGTTTGGGAGATCAGTTTTAGGAAGAGCTCAGTCAGGGGGAGTATCCCCAAGGATAGTTCAGTTAGGGGGAGCAGCCTTGGATGGAAATATACCTTTTCCATTGATAAAAAAGGGGGAGAGATTTATCATATGCATGATAGAGATGCTTGGAGAGAGAGCACATAGGCATGTAGACAGGGGGAGAATCCCAAGGAGAGTTGAGTTAGGGGGAACGACCCCAAAGGGAGATACCCTTTACCATTGATGTCAAAGGAGAAGAGATAGAAACATTGATGAGGAGTATAAGAATGAATGTTATCGTGACTAAGTGTTTCCATCAATGCCAAAGGGGGAGATTGTCAGACAATTGGATTAGGTTGATGGACAATTGGTATGGATTTTTGGTTTTCATTGATGTCAACCATTGGAGATTGATATTCTAGATTTATGTCAACCCTTAGTGATTGATGCAAACCCTTGGAGAAAGTACGGTAGGGAATTTAGATAGCACAAAGGTTTGGGTAATGGAACCAATTTTGTTTTATGTATAGTGGTATAATTTTTAATATATTTGAAGGTAATACTATTCTATATGGTTATTACATGTCATGCCATTTCTGGTGCTATGTGGAATGTAACATAACTCCTCACGGCTAGAGAGTTATGGCCATGTGAAGTTGGAGAACCCAGGTTTGGGCAATGGACCCAAGTTTATTTGATGTATAATGGTATGATTTTTGATATATTTTAAATTAATACTATTCTATATGGATATTACATGTCATGCCATTTTTTGTGGTATGTGGAACGTTACATAACTCTTCATGGTTTGAGATTTATGTCCTTACGAAGTTGAAGGACCCTCATATGACTGGCTTGAAACCCCAAAAGGTCAAAGAAGTAAAAGTGTTTGCAAAGAAGAAATTATTTAAATAATAATCTGAAATGAAAAATTTGTTGGGCTCTGAATATGTCCTAAACACAACCTCTATGCATCAACCGATGGTAGGTGTTGGCACAAGCATTTTACTTGTTGCCTACGTAGGTTCTTACCTTCCATTTTCAATACCTCATCCTCCAGAGAAGAAATACATGTAAAGGAACAACACTCGTAAAGGGAATGACAGTTTTTCTATTCAAATGAATGACACTTCTAGTATATGGAAAAACAATTAGAACAAGGGAACGACAGTCGTTACATTGGGCCAAACTAATGCTGAATTAATTTCATTGTAGTACTTGCCCAACTATCTAATTTATCAATCCGAGGTTCGTAAACTTACAAAGAACATGCAAAGTATATGAAGGATTGAATCAGGACTAATATAATATGATGTCTAAGATACAACTGAAATTGAATCATTAATCTAATGCAGGAAATTAAAACACATGACTTGGAATTGAATTTCTACAACCTACTACTGAAATGAAATTGCGTAAATGAAATTAATCTAGGAATGGAGAACTACATGAAGGAAAAGAAAGTACAACATGTGAAGAGTTTAATAACACAACAACATACGTGAGCTCACTCCAATGAAGCAATCTTACATTACAATAATCAAATCAATCTTCATAACAAAATAATGAAAGCATGAAAACCAAAACTATGAATCAAAGATAAGAATCCCTTTCTTTCAAATCCTAATGACTACTCTCTTTCTCATCCTAATTACTCCATTTATACTATCCCCTCATGAGAGAGAACACTCTCTTTTATACATGAGATCCTTGAAGATAAGATAATCATCTCATAACAACAGATCCACTATTCTCTCAACTATTTTCCCATTATTACAAAATATAATCCCTTCAAATCCTCACACATATCTCTCATACATTTTGGATAAGATATTCCAACAAAATCTCCATGATATTGTCCTTCAATTATCTCCTCAAATATTGAAATGGTGGAGGAAGTATTCGATAATTCCTTTTGAATTAATCCTTCACATATTCCTACACATTACAAAGCTCACACATTTTTGAGATATATATGAAAACATGTTGATTTTCTAACATTTAATTACAAATTCCCTTTTGATACTAAAATGAATAAAGTGGAGAATAATAAGGTGAAACCCAAGTATATTTATGAAATGATATTGTGAAATGTTAATGGGGTGATGAAATGTGAAGAATGATGAAGGGAAAGGTGGATGAAAATATGACATTTATGAGCCCCAACATACCCCCCCACTGAACTTGTTGCATGTCCGCATGCAACCATGCATGGATCTTCTGAAGAAATTTTTGGCATCGAAATGTTGGCTTTGAGTGATGATAATGAATGTTTCTAGGATGGGATTTACGTGAGTAACAACTGACATTTTCTTATGGTTGGTTCTTGTGTGACAACCATGAATATAAAGAATGTTGGTTCTTTTGTTAACAACATTCATTTCATTATTTGTTCTCTTGCTGTTATGATAATAATTTACCCATATTCTTACTGGAAAATATATGCTATCAATGTGCATAAGGAAACATCACCGAGTATAAGGAAGCCCTTTTTCATATTTGTGAATCATGCCAATATGTATATCAGTGCTTATGAAGCAAAGTGAAACATAGTATCGTTGGAAAATAAATGTTGGTAAATGGTAAGTGAGAGGAAAAATGGAATTATGGTAGTGGAAAAAATTGAGTGATGATAGTGAATAAAGTCCCCTACCCCCCAACTGAACTGGTTGCATGTCCGCATGCAACTGGAATAAGTCATAGAAGGTAAAAGGAAAGGGATCTTGGTGAGTGAATTTTCCAAATTATTAATTGCTAGAAGTTGATGAATTACATGATTAAAGTTTAGAAAATAACATACCTCCACTTACGCAAAATATTGATGAACTATGCAATACAAATATGGATGATTTCCCTGTTGGAGCATGGAAGGTGTTACTATTGTAGGATCATGTGAAAGGTGACTACTACTGGAGTTGCGACTATTGTCTGCTAGATCAGAGAATGTGAAGTGGAGGAATCTGAGTTGCTACTGAATGAATCATGGAAAAGAGGAAGTATGAAAGTGGAACTGTAGTACTCTCAGATAGATGAAGTCATGTTGCTGTAACTACTCAGGAAGTGAGGAAAAAGTGTATAGTCTTCACCCGCTACAACCCGATGGTACAATTCTAATCATGCGAATGGATGTGTCAATGTCGAGCATGAAGAGAAGTCATTGGATTACTGGCCATTGATGAATGTCGTTAACCAATGTGAGACAAACTCACCATTGATGTCAATGAGTTCCAAGGTACCTGAGTACATCTTGCGAAGTGAGAATGAATGATTTGATGTCAAACAACTTGCAAGATCTAATGATCAAGGAACATTGATGTATTCCCATGATTGTCAGCGAGAGAACTTTCCATTAAGGCATGCAAGCCTCTAGGTACTCAAAATGGACTCTAGTATATATCCCAGATAAGGTGATGAGGTTGATGGGGAAAGACTTGTTGAAAGGTGGGCCTTAAGGAATCCCAGATCAGTCAACACGAGTTGATACAAAATGATTGGTAGGACTATAGATGAAAATATTTCAGTAGAAACAATGTTTAAGGCAAGGCAATGTAGTCATGGAAAGGGAGCTGGATAGTTTTATTAACAAGGAAAAATGAACTAGAAAAGACAGGGAGATGTATGTGACTCAGAAAGATAGGCATCTATGAAGGCATGACGGATAATTCAATAGAAGATGGGCTTCGACACAGGGATGACAAATCTACTTTGAAGGAGAAATGATAAAAAATAACTCATGATGCAAAATGGTTTTATGGTGGTCATTGTGTAACAACAAATGTCATGATGTTTATGATGAGTAACAACTCCTTCAAGCAGTCAACAAAGCATGTCTTTTTCAAAAGTTTCATGATTCTTGAAAATCATTGTGGCATGGAATGCGAGCGTCTTCATTCCTACAATCAAACTTAGTACTAATCCTGCAATCAAACTTGTGATATCATCATAAAATAGAAAATGTGAGCTTAAGTATGAATGCGAAAAAGTAAAAGAAAAAAACCACGTTTTTATACTTGTTGTCATGGTCATTGCGCACATGCTTGTTTCATCGTTGATTTCTTGCTAGAGTTACTCCAAGAAGAAACTTAGTGTAAAATCATAAAAACATGTTTCGATATTGTTTTCAGGAATTGATTGAAATCCATTTGCTAAAGCTTTTTTCTTCTTTTTTTATATTTATGAATTTTTACTTCTTTTTTACTATTTTTATGTTTAAGCTAAGATTTTATCGTTATGATTTTTTATATATATTTTTATAATAAAACAACACAAATAAAAATGAAATTCTTTAAAACCAATTTTTATAATTAAAATAAAAAATAAAATAATGTTATTATAATCTTTTTATAATAAAATGAAAAAAAAAAAAAAAATTATATTAAGAGGTCACAAGTTCAAATCCAGAGGGGGGTAGGGTATGTATACCTCCATAGACTTTACTAGTCAAATCGTTGGGCAGAGGGGGGTCCCTTGTCCCACAAACAAGGGGGTCTCATACACCAATTTGGTGTGGTGGCTTGGTCATGACCTTAAAAATAGATTATTATATATATATATATATATATATATATATATATATATATATATATATATATATATATATATATATATATATATATATATAACAAGAAAATTAATTTATGTTTATATTTTTTTATTTTATTTTGGTAATAAAACAAAACCAGTAAAAAAATGGAATTTTCAGTAGGCAGTTGGAGCCGTCACGGAAATCCTGCACAACATCGTAAGTCTAGTCCTTGCTGACCATTTTCCATCGAATACATATTCCATCGACCCTAACCATCTAGGAGAGAGAGAATAGATCCTTTTTATCTAAACAGTTGTCATGCCATCGCCCATCAACATTCCATTGGACTATTCCATTAGCTCCACCTTCTACAAAGAGGAAAGTCCCACTCATTGGAGCTTGAACTTCCCATATAAGAAGTGCTTCACGAAACCGAGTCAATGCGCCTTGTCTCCTTATCCACGTACTCCTATTTTTTCATCAAGGGGAGAGCTACTTTCCTTCTCCGCTCTCTGATCAAAATTCCCTCTTTACCTCGATTAGCTATGGTGGTGAATAATCTAGGGCTTGTGAAGATCAGCAGGAAGCACAGGTATATCATGTTTTTAAATTATGAGAAGTCTAAAATCCCATTGGAGTCGGAATCATATGCACATATCATCCTTTGGCAGTTCGCCAAGTCTTCCTCCTGCATGAATCCAAAATTACACAGCACTTGTTGAAGCTCTGTTGAGGAGATGAATCCATCATTATTCATATCATAGACCTTGAAAGATTCCAAAATCATCGCACTGGTCTTTGTTGAGTAATTCGTCCTCTAATCTATTATGCAATATATATTGACACAAGATAACAAATTCATCGAATGTCAAGATACCATCTTTGCTTTCAAAAACTAGTGTAATCAGATATTTCAAATCTTCTTCGGAGATATCCATTCTAAATCTATATTAATTGCAAGTTGATCACTAGAATCCTTACTTAGATAGGCGAATGTTAGGATCAGATCCCAATCAACCCAAAATTCATAATACTGGATCTGCATGCCCTCATGGAAAACTTTTAACCATATTTCCGAGCGGAGCCCTGCCATCCTTCTTTCAAGGTGTTAACATCTCGCCTAGCCATTTACTAACGATATGGGACCAAAGTCTATTTTGCAACTGAAACTCAACAGATGAAGCAGACACTTGACGTTGTCGTGCCATGTGATAAACTGAGATTCCTCATTACCTTAGATCATGCGATTCAATAATATTCTTTTTAAATCGATTTGAATTTCATGGTAGCTCGCTACTCATTTCAGAATTGATGGACCATAATAACGTCTAGTTATGCATTTTCGCCAGATCGAAATCCATGATTTTAGATATAACATGGAGGCTGATGGTATGAAAATAATATTGCCATTCATCGTTAAATATGAAATAATATTTCTGCAAATCAAATCGATACACAATCAAGCGATAAATGGGATTTAGTCTTGCAACCTTAGGTAGACAAATCTCTTTGTTCAGTTGAATGTACAAGTCAATCCCATATCAAATATACGAGGAGAGAACTATGAATCTAAAAATGGATCCACTTACCTCGTTTCTTCTTCTCAAAATGCACTTTCCTGTGCATTCCTTTAGCCAATTATTCAACAAAGTCGTTGAAGTGTGCACCTTCATCCAGTCCAAATCTGCCATTCTATCTCCTAACAACCTCAATGCATGCAATTGCATTTGACTTAGTTTAAGTGGTAGCTCCAATTTTGGTTGTGAATTCAATTGACCGAGTGAATGTTTGACGCCAACCCCCACTCTCTCAGCAGGCGGTCGCTCCACCAGGACCTTCTTTTTATCACGGGCCCAAAGAGCCAAGCTCTTCAACCCCTCTCGGGAATTCTCCTACCCACAGTTTTTCCTTTCAATGGTCTCCCTTTCGGAATTCGGGAGATTGCCCTTCGGGAGGTTGCGGTTCACGCGAACACCGTCCACATACAGAACAGAACCCTTACTTACGATGGTCAACGGGTCAAACTTCCCACTATCGGGGATTTCCCTATCAAGAAATCGCAACTGCGATGTCACAATTCCCTTGCTTCCCAAATCGCCGAACCCCGAATCCCGATCCAGTGCCACGTGGATTCCACCATGCCTCCGGGCCCCATGCTACCACTTTAGTCTTCGGGACTTCACGGATCGCAGATCCACGATATCAACGTCCCTGCCGTTGGAAACCCCGAATGCCGAAACTCCGATGCGCTGGATTCGTGCCACCTGTCCCCGTTATAATTAACGGCTCTGATCGAGTCAGGAAATCGCGACTCACGATTTCAACGGACATATGATTCTTGCACTCACAAACCCCGGTTCTCCGATATGTGATGGCCAATGGCTCTTTCGCTGCCTGAGGGTTAACCCCCTCGCCTCTTCTCCCAGATCCAACGATCCTCGGGACTTCGCGATTCTCCAGGACGAATTCAAGTCGTCGATTCTCTTCCTCTATGAAGAGCTCTCTGCTCCGCCACCTTCCTCCACTGCAATTGACCCAAGGCGTTATCCCTCCAGAGCTTCCTTCGACTCGAGCTCTTTCAAGAGGTTCTTTGAACACGCTCCTTGTGCTCGGTCTTCAATCACTTCTGAAAGTGTTGAAGTCTCCTGAGTCTCGTGCGTCCCCGCTCGCAGCAGGTTCAACTCTCCTTCTCTCAGACTTGCTACTGAGGCTCGAACTCGACCTGCACTCACCTGCACGGCTCGAATACCTCAAACCCACTCTGGACAATGGATAACAAAAGTTCAACTTCTTAGCCTCCTCGACGCACTCTATGCGGAGGTATTCAACTGCACTCGATGCAGGAATCTCCTGGCCTAAGCAGAGAAACAATTGAAACTCATTCTCTCAGGTTTCTAACCTGATACGAAATCACATAAGCAGCATATAAAAGATAAGCATAAAAGGAAACAAGTATGCAACAGCACAATGCCAATAACACAAAGAGACTAAACACATCCATGGAATTGAATCAGGACTCTTCCTATTAACTCAATAACTGTACATGGAGGTTCTTCACAGTATCTCTGCTTGCTCCTTCTTCCTCTTCCGGTATGAATGAATCTGAATCCCTCAATGAATACAAGGGAGGGTGCCTATATTCCGTTTTCCCTCTTTAAACTAAAACTGTCTAATCTACAGTTAATTATTCTATCTACCTGCATTAACTCTAAGTAAATTCCTCAGCTACCTAAGGACGAGAGCTTATCCTCTCAAGGTCCGTTACAATCTAAAAGTGCGCTTCATCACATCAAACATTAATGTTTGGTGCAGCCATATACAATGGTTCAAAAATTTAAGTGTTGGCGCTCTCCAGCTGTTCCCTTTCCTCCTCGCGCTGGCTCGCTTGATCGAGTGAGCGATGCTCCTGCATCATACTCCTCGGCTCAAAATATTTCATGGGCTCCTGCTCATGAGATCCTCCACAGTCTGTCCATGCTTTTGTATAACTGCCTCAGTCTCCCAGCTGGCATCCTCCACTGGGTGATTCTGCCACTTCACCAGGTACTCAAAATACTGCTTCCTCCTGGTTTTCTTACCTGCTCTCTTCCCCAATATGCACTCCATCTGCGGCTTCTGTGCAAATGGTAATTGTTTCTGCCACTGGATCACTGGTTCCTCAGTTCCAGCCTTTGCTTCTTCAGCTCTGTAGGGGTATAAATCTGAAATGTTGAAAATCGGAGATATCCCGATGCCCTCTGGCAATCCAAGCTCATACGCATTCTCGCCAAATTTCCTTAGAATTTTGCACGGCCCGATCTTCTTCATCTTGAGCTTGTTATATGTTCC
>ML778738.1:114702-145851 GCA_009831015.1 Picea engelmannii
ATCTATCAAGACCGAGCCAAACCCTCAGCAACAAAGGCGTCCCTCTGAAGCCAAAAACGTGCTCTGATACCACATGTAAGTTTTAAACCTGCGAAGTAAAGCAATGCATATATATTCTTAATAAATACAGAAATTAATCAATGTGTCATACACAGAATACACAGAGATCTTTACCGGAAACCCTCAACCGAGAAAACCTTTCTTTTTCATTATATCGAATTTCACCATTCGCCATACAATATATACAATGTTTTTTTAGGTATTCCGTAGATACCAAAACCCTAATCCCTTAATCCGAGATTAATTTACAAATCAGCTAAAAATAGCAAAATCCGCTAAAAATAGCAAAAACCGCCCCAAAAAAAAAATTTTGGGGCGTTGCCCCGAACGCTGCGCATAACTAGGGGGGGGCATACCCGGATCGTCAGACGCAGTCGTCGTATCTGACACACCCACACACACACACATGCAAAGAATATAACACATACCCAACATTGTAGGGTGACGAATTCTCTTTCCTCAACCTAAGATTTGATGTTAACTCGGTCATCATTGTGTTATGTAAGTGACTACCATGGTCAGTGACAATCTCTCTCGGGATGCTGAATCATGCTATAATCTGGTTAAACAAAAAGAGGGCGGCAGTATCACCATCATACTTGAACGTTGGCATATATTTGACCCACTTGGTGAAGTAGTCTATTGCTACAATGATATAACAGTGCCCCCTTGCCGAAGGAGGGTTGCAGGTAGTGTAATCAATCCCCGACTTGGTGAAGGGGTCAACGATGATGATGCGAAACATGGGAAGATTTGAGGATTATGAGAAGATTTGACATGGGTGGCACTTCTTGACTGATGTGATACAATCTTTGATTAGTGTTGGCCAGAATTAACTGGCTCATAAAATATTTTTGGCTTTTGCCAATCCAGACAAATGACCGCCACATGCTCCAATATGGAAATCACTAAGCACGATTTTCTCTTCTTCATGAGTGAGGCACTGAAAAAGGATGAAATATACACCACGATGATATAGAGTATCTTCAATTATGAGGTAGTTCTTGGCCTGATGGCGCATACGATGACGCTCATCATGAGAAGCAGAGGTGGGGCACTTCAAATTCTAAAGATAGATAAGTATATCTCCATACCAAGGGTCCGAAGATGCTATCAAAAACATGTCTCCATGAATAGGTGATTCTTCAGGTATAACATCACCTAACTTGACCAGAAGTTTCGAGATGAGTTCCAAAAAGACCAGTGACTTTTTGGATTTCTCCAAAACGAAATCTAAGTCAAATTGTTGGAGGACAACTATCCATCTACTAATCTTTCCACTGATTACCCGTCGTGTCAACACGTATTGAAACATATTCATAATGGCAATGACAGTGGTCTTGCGAAACAAAACATAATGACAGAACCGTTGGACAGCATGGAATGCTGCCAACGCAAGTTTTTTTATATGAGAATAATTGAGTTCTGGTCCAACCAGGCCTCGACTCAGGTAATAAATCACATACTCTGAGAGAAAATCATCCTCATGAACTAAGACCATTCCGATGGTTGACTCTGCTACAACCAAGTATAATAAGAAATCTTTGTTATAATTGGGTGGTTGAAGCAGAGGGGTAGTTGTGAGGGCATGTTTCAACTCTTTGAAGGAGCGTTGAGTGGCATCGTCCCAATGAAAAGAAACGTCTTTCTTCAGTAAGCGCATAAAGTCCTTTATGATCTCGGCATAGTTTGCGATGAAATGCCACAAAAAGTTTTCTTTTCCCTGTAGACTCTGAAGTTGAAGGATTGTATGTGGGGGAGGAAACTAAACTATTGCCTCGACCTTGAGAGGATTGACCATGATCCCTATTGTTGAAACTATGAAACCTAGTAGATGACCCAACATCACACAAAAACTGCATTTGTTGGGATTCAAGCGAATCTGGAAGTAGCGACATCACTAAAAGACAAGTTGAAGGTGCGTGGGATGATCAGTTCTGTTATGATATGATGATGCTAAAGCATCTAAGTAGGCCTCAATTATATGTTTTGGATCTTGGAAAGAAAAAGACATGGCCCGTTGAAAGGTATCTCCAACGTTTTTCAGACCAAAAGGCATCTTTCGATACGTGAATGTACCCCATGGACAAATGAATGTTGTTTTGTGTTGGTCTTTGGGTTTGATTTGTATTTGATTATATCCCAAAAAACCATCCATGAAAGAAAAGGCCTCGCAGCCCACACATTCATCGATTATCTAGTCAATAAATGTTGTGGGGAAATTATCTTTTGGATAGGCTTTGTTCAAATCACGGAAGTCTATGCATACGCGAACCGTCCCTTGTTTTTTGTTAATTGGCATAGGGTTTGACACCCATTGGGTCAAATGGATGGGGTAGATAAAACTTGCCTTGAGCAGTTTCTCTACTTCAACCTTAATAGTTGCTACTTTCTTAGGATTAACCAGACGAAGCTTCTACCGAACTGGCTTAGCGTCAAGATAAGTCGTGATTTCGTGTTCAACAATTTTTGGATTGATGCCTGACATTTCCTCATAAGACCAAGCAAAAACGTCGCAGAATTCCTTAAATAAATCTGTGTAGATTTGAATCTCTTTGGGGGAGCAATCAGCTTCGACGAAAACATTCTCCACGACACCAGGGGTTCTGGATATGTTTATAGGTATATTTTCGGCGATGGTTTCCAAATTACCCTCGGCATAAACAACATGTGTAGTCAAAGGATTGACAGGAAAAAACCTATCTCCAGTCATAGTCGAGGTGAATTACCCTGCTTCAATTCTTCTTAACTCTGGGAGAAAGTAATATCTATGATGGGGATCGTTCCAGGGTTTGTCTGGACTAGTCATTTCTTCAATGATTGCTTCGTCTGAGGGAAAGACTAAGTCTAAAGAATATGTATCGGTGAGGGAACCTTGAGCCCAAATAGGCTCTAGAATCAGATCTAACTCTTGTGCGGGAGTTGGATCGGGGTCGACGAAATCTTGTTGGACTAAAGAGTATGCCACTTCTGCCATGGACAAGGACATGGACATACCATGGTGCTCTATCCATTCCACTATGGCCAATGGGGAAGGAAGAATCCACGGATCGTTAAAGTAAGTTGTGCGAAACGACAAAACATGGAAAATCTCAACCTTATGGTGGTCAAATATGAACTTAACATCGCCTTGAGGAGGTGGGTAATCAAAATTACCCATCAAAGGTGGGCACAAACCAAACCCTATGTTGATGATGCCGGATTGAGGGTTATCAATCATTGGGACCGCGGATGCTCCCAATGAAGGGTCGGGATGAGAGAAGGACAATTGATCAATGGTCACGATCCAACCCTCGTGTGGAAACAACAAGACCTAGAAAACTGTAGCGACTACTGCTTGCATAGCATAGGTCTCCTCCCTAACAAGAGATTGTAGTCGAGAGATGCATCGACCACTTCAACCTCGACACACATGGTTTTCCCTCCTAACTGCATGGGAAAAGACTGGATAATTCCATGTGGTTGGAATGAACGATTGTCGAAAGTGGTAAGAAGAGTAGGTGACAGAGACAAAATGGGTTGTCCAATGGCCTTCCAACATGCCAAAGACATTACGCAGGTTGAGGCGCCCTCTTCAACCACTGTGCGAAAAATGTTCTGAGTAAAATTTTTCGTGGTGTAAGCCACGAATATCTGGAATGGTACATGGTAAGGGAGATGAAGTTTCAAGTTGTTTGTATCAAGCATGATCATACCCAGATTACAAGTCTCGACAGATCCTAAAGTGGCTAACAGAGATTTTCTCTGGGAAGGGAAGCTTTGGAGGACTTCCAAGGTAGACATCGCACAAGGGGTTTGAGACAAATCCTCCACCACAGAGTAGTTATGTGCAGCCCTTGCATTTGGGTTGTGAGAATATTTATTAAACACACCTTTTGGTTTCTCCCAAAACGTATTCTCGATTTGAAGAGGAAGAGATGGGGTTTCAACTTCTTTAACTTTCTCAAAGGTGCTTGCTTGCTGTAATCATGTGCTCTAGTTGATATATAGGCATCACCTTTCATCATATACACATTCGCAGATGTAGGATTGTTTGAAGACGGAGGGCATCCTTGGTTGCCCCCTTCTGCGCTTGTAGAGGATTGAGTTATATTTTGGCCATGTTGAAATGGGTTTGTTAACACAACAGGTTGTTACTGTGACAATAACTTTTGGGCCTCTGCAAGCTGAGGGCACCGGTGAGTCGGGTGGTCTTCTGTGCACAAATTACATGAATACTTCGACGTCATTTTTTTAGTGTTTCCACCTCCAACATTAATAATTAGTGGGTTTCTTATCCCCCTTACCCTTCTTATGTTGTTTCTTATTTCCATCAGGTTGCTAGGTGGCCTTCGAATTTGTTGATTGCACACTGTGTACATCCGACGTTTGGGTAGGGGGAGCAGCCAGAACATTAGTCTAGCTGGCCGCTTTATGCTAGATAGACAATTGATGCAATTGTTTCGTCAGTTGTTCAACGTGATTTGTTTGTGATGAAACCACAATACCATCGGCACGTGCTCCAAATCTCTGTCTAGTTTTATCAAGTATTGATCATGGCACATCTGGCAAGATCTCGTACAGTAGACCAGATTGAGAATGGATTAGCTCAAGCTGTTGAGCTCTCATGATTGCATCCTCTTCGAAAAACACTCTCGACGTTGTGACATTTTTGGATAACTGTGGGACCAAAGACTTAAGGAACCACTCATGCAGGAATGCTGGTGGGACTGACACCTTAATCAAACTCTTCCAGTGTATCCATTCTCAGATGTGATTAGAGATATGGTCCTCTTTTGTCTATTTGAAATTGGCTAGCAATTATGTGCCAGCGTCGTATCTCACAGGTAATTGGAAATGGTTTAGAAAATCCATTTCCAATTCACCAAAGGAAGAGTATCTTGAGTGGTCGAGCTCAATGTACCATTTCACAGCAATTCTAATGAGAGTATGTTGAAACAATCATAATTGTACGGAGTCATCTTTCAATGAATTAGACGAGCACCAAAGGTGAAAAGTAGTCACATGATCCTTGGATCTTCGTTAGGCTTGTCTTTGAACTTTGGTATGTCCCAAGGAAACTTCGTCGACATAGGGGGCCAATGCAGATTGTGACAAATAGGGTCGTTCAACAACCTTGTTAAGTCTGACAAATGCAATGTTTTCAGGAAAGGTAGTTTGGGTTGTTGGTGATAACCATGGAAAAAGGGGCCTAGAGTTTTATTGGCACCAGGTTGCTAGGAAAAGTTGGGTTGTTGGCCTGGGTTTTGGTAAAAACCATCGCCATGATGAGCGTATGGATTTTGCGTTTGAGGAGACATCATCGAATGATTTTTGAAATAGGACATAGATGGTTGGGATTGCATTACATTCAGAGGACTTTGGGAAGGGTTGCCCCATGCCGATCCCATGGGAATAGGTACTGCACCTTGCTCGAGGTTCCATTGGTTGTGAAAGGAATTTCCCCTGATCGACATTCCTGACGAGGGAACTGATCCTTGCCAAGAATTCCAAGGTCCTGATGCAGAAGAAGTTTCTGGGTTTGCCCCCTATGCAGGAATAGTATCCTGCGTAGGATTAGGTTGTCTATAACCGAGGTTTCCCCCAGTTGAGAAAGAAGCTGACAAATTTTTTTTTTTACCAAAAACATCGAACAAAGAAAATAGTGTCGAACCTATCGACATATTATGAGAAGGTGGTCTTGGACTCCCTGCTCCAAATGAACTATGGTGTGTGTTCGTCCTGATGGATTGCTGGTGGGCACTGTCGAGCGAAGGGGACAAAGGAGGTATATGACATCCTCCGTAAGGGAAAGAATTAAAGTGAGTGGAAGTTCCCCCCATGGGTCCCTGCAGAGGAGCATTAGAGCTCCCTACCCCGAGACCTAAAGTCTGTAAAGTGGAGTAGGAGAGTACATGGTTTGTACCGGAGCTAGGCATCTCGTATGAGAACCAAGGGCCTGTCGCACTCTGTGTGGAAGGAGAAGTGTCCACCACCAAAGATGGGATCAGACCATTGCTCAAGGTAGAGGCAGTCGAAACCATGGTGGCTCAGACCGACGATGGTGGGTTAGGAGGTGGAACACCCCCTGTGGTGACAATTGTAGTGCGAATAGAAGAATTCCCAAAATAAGTGGCAACATTTGTTTCCATTGTTGTGTGTGACACTGTCTTGTGCTCATAAGGATAAATATGTATGATGATGGGTTCCAAAAGATCAATGGTTGGAGTTTCGGATGGACCAAGAGCTTCCACCCCAAAGTATGAAATGGTTGGTTCCTATGGATGTTGGTCGGGCACAGTTTCCTTTGACCCGGTCACTTCAAAAGACACTTGTTGGTATAGCTTTCACCTTAGTGGTGGCGGGGTCGCTCCAGTGTGACCGGTGGCAGGCCAAGAAGCCTTCATGATCGGCGGAGCTCATGATCCTCCACTGTGTGAGAAGATCAAAGACACACTAGGGATTTCTATTCATTCAAAAACAACACACACTAGAAAAAGTCCCTACGAGATAAAACAAGAAATGACTAAACTATTTGGAAGAACAGTTACAACAACCAACACTAGAGAAACTTACCGGTGCAAGTGAAACTCGAATAGGGAAGCACCCTCTTGGTATACTCTACAAAGTGTGGCCCAACTTCTATCCTATGTATCATGGTCTACCCTCGCAATCACCTATGTAAGTCCTTAAAATAATGGCAACTAGGTTTCGAGTGCATGAACAGTCACTAGGCGGGTACAGTCGACAGTCAGGTGGACTGCAATGAGCAGGGTGTTAAGCCCAAAACTTGTCAAGGGTATCGAAAAAAAGTGGTATAGAAGACAACTAAGGACCTTGAATGTATTCAAGACTCACAAAGCTCCTTGGAAGATGCAATCGATGAAATCCCAAAACAAGCCCTCTATATGCGTTCCCCACTATGCTTGGTCCGGCTTTGGAGGGGTTATCTTCGCTACCTTTGTGCATGCAACCTCATGTTTATCCCCTGTGTTAGAGGGGGGTCCCTGATAAATTTCATGATATTGGACTTTTAACACTCTCTAGCACAGACTCTTATGTATGTTTTGCAGCCTTGAAGAGTTTCCTCTCCAACCTAAATCAAGTCTCTAGCCTAGACTAGTTGATGGACCCTACAAACATAAAGTCTAGTTTATTTTAATTAATCATTAATTTTTATGGCTTGTATTAATTCAAAGGTTATGAAAGTGAAACTAGTGATGGTTTTAAAGATGAAAGAAAAGATAAACAGAAAGCTGGAAAGAAAATAACTTCTTCTTGACACAATTCTTAATCAACTTTTCAAACTAATTTTTTTTTTCCTAAGATCTTTGAATAGCAACCCAAAATAGGATTTCTCTCGAGTACGATCTACTTATTGTCTTAATTAAATAGCCAAGAAATTATGAAAGAAAAACTTTTCCTGGCTATTAATGCAAACCAACAACTACTTAACCAATCCAAGAAATATTTTTTTTTATTTTTTATTATTTAATGATTGCAAAGCAAAAAGGAAAAATGACGACAAGTAAATACGAAGAAAACTTATGGCCTAAGAGTATATCACAAAGAGTTACTGACAATAACACACAAGCTAATGAAAGCAGACTCTCACACTTGTCTAAAAACCCTATTAAAAGAAAAAAAATGAGGAAACCTTTTTAATGAAAAAGAAAGTTATGGCTGTGATCAGACCTAAGTTGTCGACTTCTATGAAAGAGACCAAGAACCCTGAGAGGTATAACTCTTGACAAGGAGAAGGATGAATTCCTCTCCTTAAACAAAAAATTTGTCAACAAGCACGCAGCTGACAGTTCAATAGCTAGCATGTGCATGCGAGTTGTGTAAGGTCAGGGCGCACGTACATGCATGCAGATCTTATGTAGGCCACGTGTACCTCTGCAACTCTTCAAAAATGAAAATACGAACAATCAAGCACTGGTAGAGACTACTGGTTTTGAGAACCAGGATCTCTTGAAGACTCAGAAACTTACTTTGTTAGAAAAGAAACGCAATTCAAGGAAAATTTCATAGAACAAAACCAATCTGAGGTGGTACCTAAGCTACAAACTGCAAAAACAGAGACCAGAATGAGTTCCATAAAACCCTTGAGAAGGATCACTTTTGACAGGGGAGAGGATGACTACCTCTCTAAACAAAAAAAATTGAACTCAAACACGTGACTAACACTTCATCATCTAGCGTGTGCACGTGGGTTGTGTGAAAGTAGGGCGCATGTACACGCATGCATGCCTTATACAGGCCACGTGTACCTTTGTGACTTCCAAAAAAGAAAATGCAGCCAAGCAAAGAAAGCAGGGAATACTGGTACGGAAGACCATAATCCCTACTAGCTCAGACTCTTGCAGAAACTCAGAAAAAAGGTGATGAAACCAATTCTAAAACTACCAAAAAGTATCCCCAGAAAACTCGAGAGATCCCTAGTACGGTCGCCAATTCTGTTGTGAGTGGGAAATCCCCCTACAGACTAGAACTTAGGGTTTTATCATGCATGCATAAAATACCTAAAGATTCCTACTTTTTACCATCATCCCAAGCCTAATCCCCATTATTCTTAAGAAAATACACAGTTAAGAAAATCAAGTGAACATACCTTATTTCCGGTGTTTGGTATCGATCCCTCTTCACGCTTGGTCACTCTTTGACTGCAACTCTCCTCCCAAGCCTGACTTGCATTCACAAAAGACAAACAAAGAACTCCACATGCATTTGATCTACAGATTAATGGGTTAGATATTTAATCAACATGTATGCAATAAACAATGAAAACCTCATATGGTGGGATGGGAAAAGTACTTCTTTATTATTAACTTCACTAAAGCAAATTATAATGATGAATATGACCACTACTCCACGAATCTAGTCCTAGGCTCCTCTTTTACTTTACACCAACTGCTAACACACTTGCTTCTCTTCTTTGTTGAAATCACAAAATGGTTGCAAAATCTTGCGCAAAGGGGAATACAAATTCGGGTAGAGTTTCTTTACTATGATTTTCCTCCTTTCAAATGGGACCCCTACCCCTTCTTTTATAAGATAGAAGGAGCTAGGTATTTAGTCGAATGATTGGCCATGCATGGTCAAAAGGTTTAGTTAACTTGCCAAAAACTATGTGTTCCATCAACAACTTTCCATTTTTCATGCTTTTGTAGGCACATGCGGGATGTAGTGGGTTAGCTAGAGTGTACACGCGGGCTGTAGTGGAGTAGGGTGTGTGGGCCTTTAAAAATGGTGTTTTTAAGAAGATTTGTTCAGTACTGGCTTGGCAAATAAGGCATATGAGATGGCCTGATGTCAAGTAAGTATGTTTGGTGCAAATTACACATATACACCAAGTCTATTACAGAGTTACACATCATATTTGGATGATGAAATTGATGAGGGCTTTTGGTTGAGGTAGATGTTGGGTACATGGTTGAGGAAAGTAGTTGATTAGTTGGCACATACATGAGGTGTATAGTTGATGATGTTGGTAAATCTTGATGAGTCATAGTTGATGAGTAGTTGATACATGATTAGTACATACTTGGTACATGGTTGGAGGCACTTTTTAGTGTTATTGTTGACACATGGTTTATGGATTATGTAGCATACTTGTATTGGTATATTATTAGAAGAACATATTGATCTTGGTGATGATTATGAGTTGTTGTGTTATGCTTGGTTGATGCACATATTTGAGAGTTGTCTTGGTGATTGATATTGGTGAGTAGATTTGATTTGATTGATAATACTGACGAGATAGGTTGTTTGGACATGTTGTTGTGACATGTTATTTGTACAGGTTTGGTGCATGGTTGATGAAATTTTTCATGGTACAGGTTGACGTACATATTTGGTGCATGGTTGATGAAATTGTTCATGGTAAAGGTTGAGGTATAGCTTGGTGCATGGTTGATGCATTTTTTTATGGTACAGGTTGACTACAGGTTGTTTGGTATAGGCTGGTGCATGGATTATTCACTTTTTTATGGTAAAGGTTGATTACAGGTTGAGGTATAGGTTTATGCATGGTTCAGGTTGTTTGGTGCAAGTTGATTGGTACATTTTTACAACAGTATATCTCACAATGATAGTGTGATAGTGGTTCCATCATCCTACTTCTATGTGAGGGCGGTTGGATGGGGCAAGGACAAGTGGTTTTAGCCACCTTCTGGTTGTCCAGAGAACATAGGGTGTCATAGCCTCCTTCTATTTGTATCCAAAGAATTAGGGAGTTGGAGCTTCCTTCAGGTTGTAGCCTGAGAGACTAGGGGGTTGGAGCCTCCTTCCAGTTGCAACTGGAAAACAAAGAAAGTTGGTTTTTCCCATGAATGTAATTCTTAAAGACATATAAGAAAAAAAATTCCGTGGTTTTCTCCCGCTTTGGGTTTCCACGTAAAACACTGGTGTATTGTGTATGTGTGTGATTTCTCATTTTTTCATTGTTTATTTACTTTGTAGCTATTGGATGATAATTCTACATTCATATAACACTTGCATTTTATGGTGAAAAAGGATTAAATTTCTATATTACTGATTCACCCAACTCTCAGTAATACAAAACTCATATGCAGTGAGTGCTAGAACTTTCTATCCATATAACAGGGAGTGTTGCAACTCTCTGATGCTTGTTCTGAAGGAGCTCATATTGGTTGAGAGAATCATTGGAAGAAATCCCCCTTATCTCTAAATACAAATAGAGATTATTCGAGTTGGTTTGGATCGATTCCAAGATTTAGGCTGCATGTAAGGGAGATGACACAACTGATGGAGTCATATCCTCAACTTATTCCAAATATAACTAAGGTGGTTGAGCCTCTCAAAGCCTATAAAAGGAGGCAATCCCATGGTGAAGAGGAAGAGAAAAATCAGAAAAATTATTGTCATTCTGATCGTGGTTCTTTCGAGCAAGGGGTTGGCAAAGGAGGACTTGAAGAGGTTGCTGCAACTGCATCTACAGATTGTAAGTACCTTGTAATGTTCTCATTAATATATGCTTTACCCATTTCCTTCAAGTTTGTGTATTGTTGCATATACTTGTCTATTATGGATAAATTTAGTTTAAACTAATCTTGATAGAGTAGGATGTCTGTGTTTTGTTTTTTTTCATTGTATTGCAAATATCACTAAGCATCTTAGAGATCAAGTTCATCCTAGATTAAGCGAGGACAAGCTTCAGAAAAAGGTACAACATACTTTATTCCTCTTTTTCCTTTAACAAGTTTATCTGCATTTAAATGGATGTTAGTGTCCATTTGCATCTTTTTGTCTTGGTAATAGGGTTCTAGAATCCAAGAGGATATTCACCTGTCCACAGAGGAATTTCCCTATAACACTATGCGATGTCAAAAAATCAGAAACAGATAGGAAAATGTGCATTTTCAGGTAAACTAACTGAGATCTAACCCTTGTTGTCATCAAGAAGAGGAATTTTTTTCTTCTATGAAAATATTTTTTTTAGCACGCTCTCCAAGGCCATCTTCAACAACAACAACAACAAAAACAACCCCAATCCTGTTTCTAAATAATACAATATGTTTTTCTAGTCCATTTGGTTAAAAGTTCCATTATTAAGTAAGAGGTAAAAACGACACTCCCAATCCTATTGCTAAACAATACAATATGTTTTTCTAGTCCATTTGGTTAAAAGTTTCCTTATTAAGTAAGAGGTCTTGAGTTCAAGTCTCTCTTTTTGTTACTTTTTTTTGAAAAAGTTCATGCTCCATTGTAAAGTGTATTTCACTTCAAGTATAAAAGTCAATTACTATAAGTAGCTTTAATATTTTAGAGTTATTTATTTTGCATACAACTTTTCTTTTATAAAGTAACTTCATTGTAAAAGTGATCCCTACTTTTTTTTATAAAAGTGGGTCATTTAATCATGTGGTCCTTTGATTACCGTTTATGCCTTTTTTTTAAAAGGGCATAACTTTCACATCCGAAGTCTATTTTCAGTGCCATCTTTTTTTAAACCACATAAGTTCTCGAGATATTTCCATCTAGATCATTAGTTTTAGTTTTTTAATCCATATTATCTACATATTTAATATGGATTCTTCAAGTAATCTTTTTCTTACCAACACCAACTACCTCCAATGGAAATCCCATATGGAGGATTTATTAAGAAGTAAAGGCTTGTACCGGATTACCTTGGGAAAGTAAACATAAGCGAATGATGCTAATAACAATTTCAAATGGGATAATAGGAATGACAAAGAATGTGGACAAATCATAATGTCCATCTTTCCTGATTTAAAGTTCCACCTTCAACAAATTGGTAAACCCAAATAAGTTTGGGAAAATATTGATTATTTGTTTGGTAAACACAATATTATTCGAGCACAACAGTTAGAAAATCAAGTACTAAATTTAATTCCAAGTGATTTTTCTTGCATTGAAGACTATATATCTAAGTTTAAAACACTCATAATTTTATGTGAAGAATGTAAGATAAAGATAAAACAAGATCGTTGCATCTATCTTATTATTTCTAAGCTAGGTAGTGCATATTTTGTTTTTATATCTACCTTCTATGCCATGCAAGAGGATCTAGGGGCAGCTTATCAAAAACCCACTCTTGAGAACTTTTGTGATGATTTGATTAGAGAGCAATATAAGGTTGTACAACTCAAAGTAATCAACACTAAAGGTATCTCCAACAAAGCCTTAGTTGTACATCAAAAAGATAAACCCAATAATCCCAACAAACAACATCCTTGCCACAACAACAATCAACATAAGGGTGCCAAATCCACTCAGACAACTTCCACTCCTAATAGTGACAAAAGAGAAAAATATAAAAATAAGAAGACTGATAGACATTACAACTTTTGTGATAAATATGGTCATGACGAGTCCAAATGTTTCATGAATATGGCAGCTTTAGAAGCAACGATGAAGAAGCACAACATCAATATTGATTCTACTTCTTCTTCTTCTCATGGATATGCACTTTTTTCCAGGCATGATTTAAGGATGCAAATTTATTTTGAAATGTAGAAACCTTGGCGAATCTTACTAATCCTTCATATTCCAACTATAGAATGTTTGGCAATATTTTAATAAAAATATTCAAATTTCTAAGGATTTAATACAGTTTTTATAAGTTTTTGGTGATTTCTAAGGTAAAATATTTTTGTCTTATAGAATCTAGGTGAATCATTTTTTTGGAAAAACCATAGAAATTTAGCCCATGAGTGAAATTTATCCCCTAAAATCATCCATGTTTTTTTCTTCTGGTTTATCCTTCAATACAACTTCTACTTCTTCTGATGAGTGGCTTATTGATTCCGGATCATATTATCATATGGCTAAGGAGAAAGACATATTTTCTTCTCTAAATGAATGTAACACCAAGAAAATACTTTCCGGTGATGATATCTCTCTTAGTGTTGAAGGATATGGAACATTTCAAGTAGAAAATGGCCATTTCAATGATGTATTATGTGTTCCAAGTCTTTCTTGCAACCTTCTATTAGTATATCAAATCACTCATTCAGGTGAAGGTAAAACTATAGAGTTTTCACCTCACCAAGTTGTAATCAAGGATCTTAAATATCCTAAGCATGTTCTTGCAACTGTAATTGTTGATGATATTACCAGGTTGTACAAGTTTGACATTTTTGGGTCATCATCTTTTTCATCAGTTTTTGTTGACCATGGTGATGACTTGGGAAAACTTTGGCATGAACGGTTTGGTTATCTAAACTATCGCTCATTGCAATAACTATGTAATCAACAGATGGTGACTGGTCTTCCTCCAGTTTCATGTAGAGATGGTATTTGTGCTAGTTGTGTTCTCAACAAACATCATCAGGATAGTTTTGAAAAACATGCCTCTTGGCATGCCTCGGGCCCTTTGCATCTTGTTCACAGTGATTTGTGTGGTCCACTTTCTTCTCCTTCTTTTTCTAGGTGCAAGTATTTATTAAATTTCATTTATGAATTTTCCAGATGTACTTGGGTTTACTTCTTAAAAATTAAGAGTGAAGTTTTTTGACAAATTTTTGGCCTACAAGACCCTTGTAGAAAATCAATATGGACATCAAATTCAAAGGTTAAGAACATATAATGGAGGTGTGAAAAATAATTTTACAAGTTACTGCACTACACAGGGCATCCAAATGCAACACACCATTCCATATACACAAAAAAAAAATGGTGTTGCTGAGAGAAAGAACCACACATTAAAAGAAATGGATAATTGTATGATCCAATCTAAGGGATTAAGTCTAAAGTATTGGGAGGAAGGCATCAATTGTGAAAATTAAATTGTAAATCACACTCCAACAAAGGCTCTTAAAAATATAACACCAGAAGAAGCTTGGACTAAAATTAAACCAAATGTAAGTCACTTTCGTGTATTTGGCAGTACAACATGGGCTCACATTATTGATTAGAAAAGGAAAGTGTTGTAGCGTAAAAGTGAGAAATTTATATTTGTTGGTTATTCTAAAGATTTCAAATGTTATAGAATTATTCAACCACATTGTAATGAAATTATTATTAGAAGAGATGTCAAATTTGATGAAAATATCTTGTCCTACGACCCTAATTCGACATTTGTGCCTTCTTTGGCCTGCGAGCCTAATTCAACGTTTGTTCCTTCTTCGACCTACAAGCCATCTTCAACGTTTCTGCCTTCTTTTGTTCTAGTTTCTTCTTCAGATGATGACAGTGAGGATGAACATCCACCTCCACTTTCTCACTTTCCTCCAGATGAGTTCTTTGAATATGAACCATCTCTAGCTCCATCACTTCCTATATGGGTCCATTCAACACGAGAAGCACTTGGTGATCTTGTCGGTGATGCTTCAAATCAATGTCAAACACATTCACAATTCTAGTGAGCCTCTTCTCTTTTCGATCAGGTTTCAAAGACTCATGATCCAGAGACATTTGCAAAAGATTCATTTCATCCAAATTGGGATACAACAATGAATGAAGATTATTATTCTTTAATGGAAAATGATACTTGGGATCTTGTACCTCTTCCAAAATGAAGAAAACTTTTCAAATGTAAATGGTTCTACATAACTAAGTATGCATCATATGGAAGTGTTGAAAGACACAAGGCTTTATTAGTTTCCAAAGGATTTTACCAAGTTGATGGAATTGACTATAATCAAACCTTTTCCCTTGTAGCCAAAATGAATTATGTCTACCTTGCTCTTGCCCTTGCTGCCTCACATAAATGGGAGGTCCATCAGATGGATGTTAAATCCGCCTTCCTGGATGGAGATTTGCAATAATAAATCTACATGGAACAACCTCTTGGATATGTCCATAATGACTCTAGCCTTGTTTGTCACCTTAATAAATCTCTTTATAGTATTAAGGAAGCTCCCTGAGTTTGGTATGCCAAAATGGCCAACTTTATTATTACCATTGAATTCTCTAGGTGCCATTATGATCCTAATGTCTATACAAAGAAAGTAGAACACCATCTCATAATATTTGTCCTTTATGTTGATGACCTTATCCTTACTGGTAGTGTTTCAAAAATTTTAAACCATGTGAAAACCAACCTTAAGAAGAAATTTGAAATGAAAGACTTAGGATTTTGGAACTATTTCCTTGGCCTCCAAGTTTTGCAAACCAATGAAGGAATTTTTATTTCCCAATCTAAGTATTCTTGTGATCTTGTTCATCACTTTCACATGGAAAATTGTAAACAAGCCCCTTCTCCCTTCCATTATGGAGGAAAGGTTGTTTCCACCTGTACTTCTTTTGAAGTTGATGTCACCTTATACCGTCAGTTAGTTGGTAGCCTCTTATACTTGAATCATACCCGTCTTGATATTTCCTTTGTTGTTGGTCTTGTTTCTTGGTATATGAAAACATCCCATGAAATCCATTGGAAATAAACTAAAAGGATACTTCGTTATGTCTATGGTACAATTCATTTCAAGATACCTTACAGTTCAGGGGGGACTCCTTTATTGATTGGTTTCACCGATTCAGATTGGGATGATGACCCTATTGATAATAAGTCTACTATAGGTTATGTTTTCAGCCTTGGTTAAGGACCTGTCACTTAGGTCTGTAAGAAAGAACATGCTATTGCACTTTCTTTAGCAGAAGCAGAGTACCAAGCAACGATAAATGCAAGTCAGGAAGACTTATCACTTAGACATATTAATTTAGAGTTTGGATTCCATCAACAAAATCTGACCTGACTTTGGTGCAAAAATTAGAGTTCCATCAATCTCACCAAAGACCCAGTTCAACATCAGTGCAAAAAACACATCGAGCTACACATGCACTTCATCAAAAATCTCATTCATGATCAAGTTATTGAAGTTCTCTTTTTCCCTACAGAATATCATGTTGCAGACATTTTCACAAAGTCTCGTATAGAAGCGAAGTTTTCCAAAATTTGATCTATGTTAGGAGTTCATGAAGTTGTCATCAAGCGGGGATAGTCTCTAATCCCTCCTTCCTTCTCCTATTATTTCAATATTGTAAATCCTTCGATCTTATCTCAATTTTTTCTTAAGGGGGGATGTTAGGATATTTAGACAATTAAGATTTAGTTAAGATCTACTTGGTATACTGTGTAGTTAGTTAAAAGTGTGTTTCTTTAGTATGAATTAGTATGCATTTGTAGTTAGTAAATCATACGGTCACGATATGTTCCTGACATAGAGTGATCTGATGACTCACATTCTCCTTGATATTAATGGTGATTGATCCGTGGCTTAACACCTAATTGGTCCATGATATCTGTTTAAAGATAATGGAGGGTCATTTTTCGATGATCGATTGTGAGAAACTCTCATGTAAAATCTCTCTGTAATCTTTTTATTTTGCATTAATAAACTGCTTGATCCAGATTATATTCAGAACGAAATGAAAGAAGATAATTTACAATGAAATACTCATGAAAATTTCCAGAAACAAAGAAATACAACAATACTTGATTTCTATTAATGAAACAATTGTAAAGAGTCTATAAAAATACAGACTACAAGACTCACTAGAATGGTGGCATCTTTATCTCTGAGAAGAGATGTGACGGGGACATGCGCTGAAAAAAATAAATCTATTAAGAGAATCCTTCTATGATACCACTAATCTGCATTATATTTAGAACAAGATGAAAGTGGAGAATTTACAGTGAAATACTCATGAAAATTGCTAGAAACAGAGAAATACAACAATACTTGATTTCTATTAATGAAATAATTGTAAAGAGACTGTAAAAATAGAGAGTGAAAGACTCTCTAGAATGGTGACATATTTATTTCTGAGAAGAGATGTGATGGCTATGATCATTGGAAAGAAGATGATTACATTAAGGATTTGAAGGCCTTTTTATGTTAAAAATGAATGCCAAAACCCTAGACATAAAAAAACCTAACCCTAGGATATGAAACTCCAAAAGTCATGTGGTCCCTTTTTGGGTAAGTTAGTACATTAACTTCCCGGGGTCATAAATTTTTCATACAATCTCCATTTTAGGCATGTGATAGCCCATTGGAAAGGTATTTTCAAGAACTACATTTTACTCCATCAAACTCTGACTTCCTCCCAAGTTTGAATGTGATGATCCAAAATAACACTGTTTAGGGCCCCAAAATGGCCCTGGAAGTAAAACAAGATGTACTAACATGAAAAAATACAAAATAAGAATGTTGGATTAGGTGGGAGGCCATCAATATCCACTTCAAAAATATGTAGATATCTAGATAGCCCCGCAAGTGTCGAACCCACAATTACAAAGGAGTACAGAAGAACCTGTTGAACTAAATACTGGCAAAAGGATCCAGTTAGAACATGTGGGTTGTCACTACTATCTTCCTGGATCAATCCTCCCCCCTTAGGAAGCAATGGTCTCCATTGTGGTGAGTGCCTATAGAAGAAGGTAAAGCATGTTATGAATATGAATCTTGTTGAGCGAAATTCTTTGTTGGATAAGTTGTGTTGCGTGGTCTATGGAACATTGTCACAAACGGGTTGTTGGTGGGGTTGAATATGCTCCACAAACCTATTTTCTTTAGGTTTGATGAGGCATTGTGTAGGCACCCTTTTAGGTGAAGAAACATTATCTTATTTCTCTTTGAAAATCTGTTTTTGCTGGATAGAAGGTGTTGAGGCTGCAGTGGTTGTAGTGGGCTTCTATGCATCCTTTGAACATACTGTGAAGAGGATGAATTTTTTGGTATGAGAGATTACCTTGCGACATTGTTTTGGTGGAGCAATAGTCATAACTACCTCTGGTATCCCATAGGGCTCACCTCTCAGAGTAATAATGAAATTACAAGGTCTAGACTCATAGACAACATTACATATCCACATATATGGTTGGGACAAAACCACATCATAGACATCAAGAGGGGAAACATCACACACTACCTCATCCTTGAAGGAATGTATTCCATAGGACATGCATCACTACTTGCTGACACAAAGATCTCGTCCCTGGTGAAGCCACCCAATTTTGTATGGGTGCAGGTGTGGTGTTGTCAACAACCCCAAATGTTTGATGACGTTCGCTGAGATAAGGTTATTTTGGCTACCGTTATCAACAATGAAATGCAACGAGGTCCCCTTCACCCACATATGTGAATGGAAGAGGCACTCTCCCTCTTTAGGATATACTAATTCTTCTAGTTGAATTGTTGTGGTCGTGACAATGGAAATGGGGTCTGCGTCAATGATTTGTCTATTTTCAATATTTTCTAGATTGGATTTTGAATTAGGGTTGATATCTATGTCTTTGACCTCAACGACCAATGACTGTTTCAAGAGAAATCCATCGATGTTGTGCCAGGGGATTTTATGTAAGTCACACCACTTCCCAGTGTCATTCTTCATATTCCCTTTACCCTTTTTGTCTTGTGTCTTGAAATGGTTGTCTAGAGGTTTTTAGTTAGAGTCATCTTTACCATGCTTTGGTTGTTTCATATTTGCAGACTTGAACTCCCATTCATTCTGGTGCCCAAATTTCTTCTCGATTTTGAAAACATATCAATAGGAAACTCCTAATGATGAGATGTTTACGAAATCCATTTTTGTTTGGATGTAACTATGCAGAGCCCCATGGTATTTTAGAACCATATGTCACTCCAAGTCCTTGATACCCATCTTGGTGCGCAAGGTATGGAAAGTATTTGTGAACTCCGACACTATTTGGCTCTTCTATTGTCGTAGTGTGGTCCATATCATGTACTAGTCATCATAGTTATCAACAAGATAATACTGTTCTTTGTCCACATCCACAAAAAAATCCCAAGTGGGCTCGGGCCCATATATTCCAAATTCCTTTGTGGAACCTTTCTTCCAATAAATTTCCCACCAATGTTTGACATGGGGGAGAGCCTTGAGGAGTGTGAAGGTGATCTTTTCCCTATCAGAAAAGTTTTGAATAGAGAAATAACATTCTAATATATTTAACCATTTTTCTAGGGCATCCACATCTATTTGACCTTCAAATATGGGAATATCAAAATTAACTTGTACCTTGAAGGGAGTGGTTCCTCCAAAATGGCCTCTTGATGAATATGGGCTTGTTGCTATCGGAATACATTGAAGAATGTGTGCAAAATTCTCCATCATTTCATCCCTTTTTCGTGCGAGAGCTTGCTCAAGCAATAGGTTAATAGAATATTCTGCTCCGTCGTTTTTCTTTTTTTCCGCCATCGATGATTTATTGGGCGTGCGAGAGTGATTTTCCTCAAGAGAGACAAACTCGAGACCCAACTGGCTATACTTGGACCTCGTCAGGGACATGCACTAAAAAAAAATGATCAAGAGAAGGTTGCTCTGATACCACTGATCTGGATTATATTCATAACGAAATGAAAGAAGAGAAGTTACAGTGAAATACTTATGAAAATTTCCAAAAATAGAGAAACACAACAATACTTGATTTCTATTAATGAAAGAATTGTAAAGAGACTATAAAAATAGATAGTGCAAGACTCACTAGAATGGTGGCATATTTATCTCTGATATGATATGTGATGGCTACGTGCATTCGCAAGAAGATGATTACAATGAGTCTAGGAAGAATTGTTTATGATAAATATAAATTCCAAAGCCCTAGACATCCAAAAACCCAACCCTAGGAGATGAAGTGCCAAAAGTCATGTGGGCCTCGTTTCGGTAAGTTAGTACATTAACTTCTTGTGGTCGTAACATTTTCATACGATCTTCATTTTAGGCATGTGAGAGCCCATTGGAAAGGTATTTTTGAGAACTACACTTTACACCATCAAAATATAACTCCATCTGCATGTTGACTATGGAGATACAAAATAACACTATCTAGGGCCCCAAAATGGCCCTAGAAGTAAAACTAGATGTGATAACATGAAAACATATAAAATAATCCAGTTGGACTAGGTGGGAGGCCACCAGTATCGGCCTTGAATATGTGTAGGGCTCTAGGAATCCCTCAAAGCATCAAACCCACAATTACAAAAGAGTACATAAGAACGTGCTAAACTAAAGACTGGAAAAATGAGCCAGTTGGAATAGGTGGGTGGCCACCAATAACCACCTAGATCACTGCGTTGGCTTGGGCTATGGATGTTTCTACGTAGGTGTTTTACCATATCAAAATATTTGTGTGTTCATCTTTGATCTGGTTGTGTGAGGGGCTACTGAAGGTTTTCGTCTTCTGTTGGAATACCTGTGTTGTCGAACAAATTCATTATGTAAACCATAAACCCTCTTTTTCTTTCAAGGTACGCAAATTGGTTGGCATAAGTTTAAGTTTGCATCATCCTTTCTTCATTTTTCTTTCATCTTCTACATTGTATATACAATGTATGTGTGTCATAGTTGCGATGAAAAATCCCTTTTTTTTTGTTCATTGTTAAATAAAAAACATAAAAATATGCCCTTGCAGTATTAGATGCAGGAACGTGTGTACTGTCAAACAAATTTTAAAAGGAACAATGAAAAGACATTGTACTAGGACTAGACATGGGCAACAATGACCTATGAATGGGGCCAACGTTGAATTTCTTTCAAATTTTTTTTGTATGCACTGAAACTTAACATGGATAGACTATTCACATGCCTTAACGATATGGGAGGGTTTATGGACTCAAATTTGACTCACACACCCACTTTTTTCCATCATCAATTCATCATGTAAACCATAAACCCTATTTGTCTTTCAAAGTACACAAATTGGTTGACACAAGTTTTAAGTTTGCATCAACCTTTCTTCACTTTTCTTTCAAGTTCTACATTGTATATACAATGTATGTGTGTCATAGTTGTGATGAAAAATCCCTCTTCTTTCGTTCTTTGTTTGATCAACACCATACAAATATGTCCTTGCAATACCAGATGCATGAATGTGTATACTGTCAAACAAATTTCAAAAGGAACAATGAAAATACATTGTACTAGGACTAGACATGGGAAACAATGACCTGTGAATGGGGCCAACATTGAAAGTTTTTCAAATTCTTTTTGTATGCACTGAAATTTGACATGGATAGACTATTCACATGCCTTAACGATATGGGAGGGTTTATGGACTCAAATTTTACTCACACACCCACCTGTTTCCATCATCAATTCATCATGTCAACCATAAACCCTATTTTTCTTTCAAAGTACACAAATTGGTTGACACAATTTTTAAGTTTGCATCAACCTTTCTTAATTTTTCTTTCTGGTTCTACATTGTATATACAATGTATGTGTGTCATAGTTGTGAATTAAAATCCCTTTTTTTCATTCATTGTTTAATAAATACTATAAAAATATTGTATGGTTCTACATGCCTTAACGATATGGGAGGGTTTATGGACTCAAATTTGACTCACACACCCACTTGTTTCCATCATCAATTCATCATGTCAACCATAAACCTTATTTTTCTTTCAAAGTACACAAATTGGTTGACACAATTTTTAAGTTTGCATCAACCTTTCTTAATTTTTCATTTTGGTTCTACATTGTATATACAATGTATGTGTGTCATAGTTGTGAATAAAAATCCCTTTTTTTCATTCATTGTTTAATAAATACTATAAAAATATTCCCTTGCAGTACTAGATGTTGGAATGTGTGTACTTTCGAACGGATTTTAAAAGGAACAATGAAAATACATTGAACTAGGACTAGACATGGGAAATAGTGACTTGTGAATGGGGCCAACATTGAAATGTTTTCAAACTATTTTTGTATGCATTGAAATTTTACATGGATAGACTATTTGCATGCCTTAACGACATGGGAGGGTTGCTAGACTTAAATTTGACTCACACACCCAATTTTTTCCATCATCAATTCATCATGTAAACCATAAAACCTATTTTTCTTTCAAAGTACGCAAATTGGTTGACACAAGTTTTAAGTTTGCATCATCCTTTCTTCATTTTTATTTTAATTTCTACATTGTATATATACAATGTATGTGTGTCATAGTTGTGATGAAAACATCCCTTTTTTTTCGTTCGTTGTTTAATAAACAACATAAAAATATGCCCTTGCAGTACTAGATGTGGGAACATATGTACTATCAAACGGATTTTAAAAGGAATAACGAAAATAAATTTTACTAGGACTAGAGATGGGAAAGAGTGACCTATGAATGGGACGGACTTTGAAATTTTTTCAAATTGTTTCTGCATGAACTGATATTCAACATGCCTTAACAATATGGGAGGGTTTCTAGACTCAAATTTGACTCACACACCCACTTGTTTCCATCATCAATTCATCATGTAAACCATAAACCCTATCTTTGTTTCAAAGTACACAAATTGGTTGACACAAGTTTTAAGTTTGCATAAACCTTTCTTCATTTTTGTTTAAGGTTCTACATTGTATATAAAATGTATGTTTGTCATAGTTGTGATGAAAAATCCCTCTTTTTTAGTTCATTGTTTAATCAACACCATAAGAGTATGCCCTTGCAATACTAGATGTGGGAACATGTGTACTGTCGATCAAATTTTAGAACGAACAACAAAAATACATTGTACTATGATTAGACATGGGCAACAATGACCTGTGAATGGGGCCAAGATTGAAATTTTTTAAAATTATTTTTGTATGCACTGAAATTTGACATGGATAGACTATTTTCATGCCTTAACGATATGGGAGGGTTTCTGGGTTCAAATTTGACTAAGTTAACCCATAACTCCTATAACATCTAATAATCCTCTAACTGCTAACCATATAATCACTAAATCTTAGAACCACTATCATCCATAACCCCTAATATAACTCCAATAATTTCTAATTCTTTGTAGAACCTACTTCCTAACATTGTAACCTTTAACACCTAACTATTACAACTCAATCACACCTAAGCTCTATAAACCCTAATATAGGCCATCACTTATATAACCTTTATACCCTTATAATTCATAACCACTATCCTCTATAACGTAATCCCTATAACCCCTTACCTCCAACATGCATCAATGTTAATTCTTAATGCATATAAAATACTCATAGGCTTGCAAACAACCCATACAATGGACTCATATGTTGGCTAGAGTACTCATTAAAGGCTCTTGAGCTCAATAATATTCAACAATATCTTGAGGAACTTATTTTCCTTCCTCAACCATGGTCAAGATCCTATGATATATACTCAGTGCATGAAACCTCCTAATGGAGTCCATATCCAACTTTGATGATAAAAACCCCTTAGATAGGGCTTGTGTTATGGAAATTTGTAGGCATTGTTCATGATGATTGATCCTAATAAGTGATGTTTAGGTAATAAGGTCTAAGTTTTTTCCTCCCCTAACCATGACATTTGAGCTCAATAAGGTTCAGTTAGGGCTTAATACCCTTCTTTACCCCTTCCATGTTAATCCCTCAAGACCCATTTATATTGTGCAAAACCTACTCATGGAACCATATCGTGCTTTGGATTCTAAAGAACACCAAATACATCCCTTAGAACCATTCCTAATGGGGGGTCTCACACATTTTTATTTAGGTCATATGCTTTGGTTTAATCATGGTACTTATATCCCTCAAATAGACCAAAAATAACCTAGAAGGGTCCTATGCAATGGATCAAGGACTCGTCCAACACTATATCATGAGAATTTGTGTGGGTTGTAGTTGTTGTTGATAGAAGTTAAGCCTAAGAATGTCCACTTAGGGAATAAGTCCCTTGTTTCCCTCCCTTCAGCTTGGTTAGACCTTGAGACCGATTCTTGGTTCAAAACTAACTTATTCATGCTGTCCAAATTCCACTTGGAGGTGAATGATATGTTACATATGTCATATGTGGTGGTTTGACTACTTGTTTGTGGTTGTTGAGCTTGATAAGAAAGGTTTAGGGTTGAAGACTCTTGTTTCCTTTCATGAAATATAGTCATGAACCTAATACCCATCCATCATGATCAATAAGACCTCATAATGTCACCCATATTCAACTTGGATGCCAAAGACTTCCTATAGAGGAATCGTGTCATGGTTTTTAGGTATTTCGATGGTGGTTAAGGTCGAGAAGGTTTATTTAGAGCTTTAGGTCATTTTTTCAAACTTTCCATGTTTATGCCTCTACACCCATTTTCAATGTACAAAACCTAATCATGATGCCTATATCCTTCTTAAGGGCCAAAGTTCTGTTATGTTGGTTTGAGGAATTGTTCAAGGCTCTTGATCAGCTTCATAATCTTTAACAATATTATAAGGCACTTGTTTTCATTATTTGAGGATAGCTAAGGTCTTGTGACCCATCCATGGTCTTTTGTAGTGACCTGCGGACTTGTTCATGGTACTTGAGATAGATATGATATCTTTGGGGCTTGATTTGGTGTTTCCATCCCTTGACCATGGTTAAGGGCTTGAGGCTTGTTTCCCTACCACAACCATAGTGAATGCCCCAAGATCCATATGTAGAATGAAAACATATAAATGGCACTCATGTCCAAATCTTAGGCCAAAGACATTTAAGTGAGATCTCATGTCATGGTTTCTAGGTGTTGTTAATGGCACATGAGCTTGAGAAGGTTCAATTATGTCTTAAGTCCTTTACTCCCCCCTTAACCTTTTTTATCTCTTAAGACCCATTTATAAGGAACATAACCTACTCATGGCACTTGTATCCTACTTGGAGGCCTTCAAGGAAGCCTTACAAATGAATGATGTGTTGTTTAAGGCCTCTCTACCTGTCCTTACTGCAAAAAACCTCCTAACAGTTTCCTTATCCAACTAAGATGCTAAAGACCCCATAGAGAGGGATTGTGTTATGGTTTCTAGGTGTTGCTCATGATGATTGAGCCTAAGAAGTGTCATTTAGGTCCCTCATATCCCACTCAAGTGCTAAAAAACCCTAACCATTATGTACCCAATAACTATGCCATGTGTGGAATTGAGACATGTTTTTTTTTAGGGCCTTTGTTGTGGTTTAATCATGTCACCCATATCCTTCTAGTAGGACAAAGATACCCTATGAAGGTCCTATGTCATGGTTCAAGGGAGATTTGAATGAAATAACTTGAGAATATTCATGGTTTTTCTTTTTGGTTCTTAACTCAAGACTCTTCATTTAGGACATAAGGCCATTATTTCTCTCCCTTGTCATTGGTTATACCTTAATACTAATTATTGGTTTATAAATAACCTAGTCATGGATCCCATATCCCATTTGGACATTAATGATACTCGTTCATTGATATGTAACCTAATCCTTCTCTCGAATCCTCCTTCTTATCTCTTCTTGGGATGGTTTGGGTGCTAAATCTCTGGCAATGGTAGCTAAATATAGACCCTTTCCCTTCTTTCCTTTCTCTTTTTCATTAGGAGAGTTGGAAAAATTATTGATCATGTCAGGCCACTCACGCACAATATAATTATTTAAGTTACTAGGTCCTTCCTTGTTAATCTCGTCGTCTTGTTGAAAACTTCTTTGGATACCATGCAAGTGTTTTGATCATGTGGTAGGCCACAAGTATTGCACCATGGTAAAATTTCATGGTCAACCACATTGTTAGAACTCAATGGAGTTGGAACTCCTTAATTTTATTAAGGTTGCCTAGACTTATCCCAACCATTATTTCCTTTTGGTTGAATTTGTCTTGTTGATTTTTCCTTTCTAATTACACAATCTTGTTTTTCATGGCTTGATTTGTTTGTTGAAGTGTTTATGTTTGTTTAGAAAAATTAGCCTCCATCATATTCATAGCATCTGAAAGAATGGTCATCATTTCATATTTCTAACTATTTGTATTGACTACACTTTTCTTGGGCTCCCTTCCCCACTTAAGGAAATTTGTTAACCTTTGTTTTGTAGGAACATAGATTTCTTGGGTACTAAGATCACCATGTTTACACCTCTTATGTCTTGGTAAGGTTAATAATTTTGAGGGAACATAAAAATTTGAAATCCTTGTGTGACATTCCTCTTATGAAAAAAGGATTTGTATCATTTTTACTTTATTACAATGGGTTCATAATTAAAAATCCCCATTTATGAATGAATGCAATAATATATTGATCAACAAGGTGAATCCCCCATGATCCTTATGAGTATTTAAGATGTTTATGGTCTCTATAATCATAAAAGTTTACTATGTTAGAAATGATGACATTTGATTCAATGTTGTATAGGTGTACTAAGTGAACTATCACATTTTCATGGTATTTTTAAAATTTGGGTAATTTTTCTTCCATTTATCTGGATAATTATCTCATACTTTTTGTCATTAGTAGTGCACACATAGTAATCTATCAAGAAATTGTTTCTATTCTTAAGACATCTTTCTCCTCCCATAGCTAGTTTTCATCGAAGTTGAAATTCATGCATTTCATTTTACTTTTGCATGGTTTAACGAGTTGAGTCAAAACACCATCAGTTTCATGACCACTCATTTGAGTAACAATATCCTAAGATGAAGTGCTAGTTAAAATTTATCTAGAAAATTTTCTAGGAATTTTCAAACCCATCTTATCTTAGGGGTAGATATTTTGAATAGGATTGTGAGAACAACTTTCCAAAGGTGCTAAACAAACATAAATCTTTAAGGTAGGGAGTGAAATCCAGTTTCTACATCACTGACTTTGGAAGCCCTTCTAACACAAGGGTCAAGCACGAGGTCACATTAGGGACAACATAGTAATCAACCCTACTTTGTTGGTCTTGGTGTTGATTTTCGACTATCCCCCCCTTTGATTCGGTATAGTAGGTGGTACCCTAGAGGCCATAATATGTTAGAATTCCTACCCAAGGTGATAGAAAAGGGAAGGTGGTTTTGTACCTGGGATTGATGTTGGAGAGACTCACTCGATCTCCTTGGAGGGTTACCCACTGCTCGATGAGGTAACTTGCACCAGGGGTTTTTTCATTAAGCAGGTTGTCAACATAACTTTCCCACCTGCCAAAACTCATCTCCTTCACACATCGATCCTACGATGTTGGATTCCATCACCATCTAGCGCTTATTTGTGAGAAGGTTTGTTTTCATGCTTGACTCCTAGATTAATTAACGTGTGCTATTTTTTCTCCTTAGTTGGCCTTAGGATTGAGTCTGTGTCTAATGGCATCAATTCCAGGGTAATTCCTCATTTGATCAATTCAAAATATGGATACCATTAAAATAAAAGGGAACACAGAGGTAACAAATAGCTCATACCTAACTTACGTCTTATAATTAGGAAGAGGTTGTCAAAGTAAGTAGAATCTTAAGGGAATATTGGACACTTTAATCCAAGCATATAAATGTTCACCTCTCATCCTCTTTTCATATATGTTTTATTCTAATATTTTAGAGGTTTTTTATTTATGTTATTTTTTATTATTTATGTTCATATTTTTTTATTCACGACGTAGAATAAGTATTAGCTAAATTATTCAAGGTATATTTTGTTATGATAGTTGCGTTGAGGTTTAATTATTATCACTTGGTTCATATTATTTGCATAGACTATATATGGAGTGAGAAGAGTAATTGGTTGAATTCTTGTTAACTTGAGGATAAGAAGGCTCAAGGATGGTTCTTGTGGTTTTTGTCTGAATCTCGACTTGTGTTTGAGAATTTTCTCTTGTGGCTCTGGATTTGAATCTTTTGGCATGCTCCTACCTTTCTCTCTTTTGTTGGCTGTTGGGAATTCTATGCAGGTTATGGAGTCCACAAGTCGTTGGGACCTCATGCAAGATGCATTATCTTTGCAATTTGACATGATTGCTCAATATTGGTTCCTCTCAACAACAACTCATCCAATTTTTTTTTCCAAGTTATATTTTTGGTAAATGGAAAGCCCTATATTTCACCCCCTCTTTATTTTTTAAAATAAATATTCACTTATGATGTTATAATTTTTGGAACTCAGTTTCCTTTATCTGCACTTTCCTCCCTTTTCCTCCAAGGTCTTACAGTTTCACTCTCCTTTTGTTTTCTTGACATTCTTGGTTTTCTATGTATGCAGTGTCTTCCTTGGTATACTACATGTGGTATCCTATGTATGCGATCTACCCTTTGGTCTATGGCATGCAATCTCCTTCTCAGGTTTTGTTCTTCGACTTTCGTCACTTGCTTTGATACCCACCTACAAAATAAAGTTGGGGAGAGGAAATGCATGATGTGGGCTATTATTTCACTACAAAAGGATGTATTAGATACATCATTCACACATAATGTCATAACTCCCTTAGTGTATGAGTGCACATCTTAACACATGATTGACTTTGTTACCATTTCATCGTATTTACCGTAGCTATCTTGAGCTACATTTACATTACGTTTTTTTACCTTATTCTTTCACTTAAATTTTACTTACATACAATTTAACATTGGCCATTATATTCCATATTTGATAGGATAGGGGGTCAATATGGGTTTTTATTCCTCTGACACATTTTTTTCTTTAAAGGAAATGAGGTTGTCGGGAAAATTTTCATGAGTTGATGACTTCGGTCAATTTGGAAGAAATTGATATATTTAGATCATAACTAGTTATTTAGAAATCATTCAGGAAGGCCATTTCTAGAAAAGATGTAGACAACCTTCAAGTTGGGGCCAAAGAAGTTATTCTTATATAGGCAAAAACTTACGTATGGGTGATTTTTGGCTTTGGGATGTACTAATGTTGGTTTACATGCATATTGATTCATTATGAAATATATCATGCATTTTCAAAAATTAAAGTTTTAATTTTTGGTTAGAGTAAAAATATTGGATCCTTGCCTTGGATTCCCTTCTGTCCACCATTACTTAATGATTTCATTGATATTTGGATGTGATATCCACATGTTTTAAAACTTAAATAGGTCATTTGTTGGAGGGGGTTCCTCCATTCTCTTTAGGTTGATTGGCCTATGATTTGAAATCATCCCTCTCAAAATATTTTATTTGAGGTGACTTCTTCCAACTAGCCAAGTATAAATACTTGAACATTTATTAAACAATTTTGCTACTAGTGTCATCCTTGTTATTTTGTTATACAAAGTGAATTAAGGACCAAGTTTGGGGAGGATATCCATCATATTATTCTTAAAAAAGTCTAGGAATATTATTTTTAGATACTCAAACCATTCCATCCCTCCTTTTTCTCATTGTGATTGAACATTCCATTCCAATCCCCTCCCAAAAGTCACGTATCGCCTAATGCCAAATAATGTGTAATGTTATTCTAACATTCTTGTTTTGTTGAGGCACTTTTCAACTCCAGAGTTTCTTATTAATCATAAATGTCTAGAAACTCTGGTTTCCACAAGATAGCCATGCTACCTACTTCTTGGTTATCTTTCTTACTTTCCTCCAAAATTACTCCTTTACTTTTTGAAGTTTTGTCTTAAACATGTTTGTTTATTGTAATAATACCAAATCTAGATATTCCTTTAAAATTTCATTTTGAGTGATTTGAATTTCATATTGATCCTATTCCCCTCACATCCAATAAAGCACTTTCATTTACATAGTTTCAGAATTTTTGTAATATCTCTTTTTCTATCCAATTGATTCTAGTAGGTACAATATACTTCTTTCTACCTTGTTGATAATCTATGTCTTATTACTGTCTTTTTGCTTTCCCTAATTTGACTCTAATTTTAGGCTTTTTTCCACTTGCTTTCCCTAGCTTAATCCTTAACTAATATCTAGGCCTTTGTTCATATTCTAGTTCATACACTCCTTCATCCTTTCCATATATGGTTACATGATCATCCTTGTCCAATTTTATTGTCTCCAAAAGATCTTTTCCCACCAAAGCAATTTCATCCTTTTCATAAACTTGATTTTCATAAAGGGATTCATACATGATTGTGTTCTTCGGCTTTTTATCTTCTAGTATGAAACATTTAAATCTATTTGTCATATTTCTCTCTCTACACACATGCACATGCACAACCACCCACCCACTTAGACACATATGTGTGTGTGTGTTTGTGTATTCTTCCTTGGATTTTTTTTTTCTTTTATTTTCTCCTAGAGGTTTATCAACTCTATGTGATAATATATTCCTTGTGTTTCTCCACTATATCATTTTGAAAACATCTTTGCAAATTATCATATTCATTATTGTTTACATGCATAAAAGGTTCTTGCTCAAAGTATAGCACCTATTTCTTTGAACATTTGAAAACCTCTAAGTCCATATTATCCAAAAGGATTTTCTCTAAATCTATATCTATACGAGATCCATGCATAAAGAGTTGTTAGTGGTCAATCCTGTATATTTGAAAGACAATATTCATTTCAATTGTTAAAAGGGTTAGTGTATAAACACACCTACTTTTTCACTACAATGATAGTGGTAGTAACCATACTACTAAACCCATCTAGTGAGGTGATAGGATATGACCATCAACAAACCTCCAAGAAGGATCAATCCCCCATGATCAATACCGCTTGATGATGATTTTTGTTCCATTTGGCTTACTAATATATGTCTCCACCAACATTACCATATCTACTTTCACTCGATAAGAAATATCGTTTTTGGAAAAGATGCTTCCTATTATAATTTATCAGAATTCAACAAGTGTTCCCTTCCCCATTTTAGGAATATTACAATGCAATGTATCTGAACTACAATACTTGAGGAAGATCCCTCTGACCAAGAAAATCTATGAGTGGGGGGTATTTATTCCTCTAAGGATACCCATGGCTTGCATCGGGCCTCAATTTCTTGAAACAACTTTCTTGCATGGGCGAGACAACTCACTAG
>ML778738.1:145914-156424 GCA_009831015.1 Picea engelmannii
GGTGGGGGGGGGGGGTATGAAACACCCTTGGTTTACCATTTAACCAAGCTCCTGTTGAATTACTCAGTATAAATAAAATATAAGGGTATACTAAAAGGGAATACCTTAGTAAATATTTATAATACATGCATCCTCTTATGACAATCTGGCAAGCATGCTTTTCTCTAATCTAGGATAATTACAATGAAGCATAGCTGGCATACAACACTCGAGTAAAAAGCCTTATTTTAAGAAGTTGTAGGTCAGGGTTATATATTTTTATAAAGATTCTAAGGAATTTCACTTGGCCCAACCATTTGATGTGGTTTTCTCTAATGGGAAAGACAACCAACAAGTAGCTAAACATGCCTTGAGGGATTTGAACCTAGGAGTTGGGAATCAACTTGAATATTTCATCTTGAAGGGACTATGCCTTGTCCTCTAATGAGAATATGTTCTCTTCTTTTCCATAGTGTGGTTTGAATTATCAATTTAGAGTGATAATTTTATAGCAAGAGAGGGATTGAAAGTTGGACAAGAATCCTCTATTCTTAGATGAACATGCCACAAATTTTTAGAAGTCACATATGACTAATATTAAAAGTGCACCAAATATTGGGTGTATCTATACAAGTAAATATTTATTAATATACCCATGTTATAGGATTGCCTCGTGGTTTAGGTGTTATTTTTCATTTAAACTTCCTTATATATGTCATATTAGATCCTTAGGTATTGTGTTGCCATTCTAGGTTTATGCTAAGCTTTATTGTTGATTTTGGTCCATGACTTATATCAAGATTCTTTTCTAAGGAATTATGCTATCCTCTATTGCTAGATTACATAAGATGCATATTAGTGTTCGAATGGGGTTTATTTTATAGAACTATTCCAATGGTTATCATTCCTTCCTGGGCTATTATGGAGCTTTGATACACTTGATGATTTTCTCTCATATTGGCTTACAAATATTCTTTTTGACGAGTGATAACTTTCTAATTTTTCCTTTTCTTTAGTTGCATACCTGGAAATGTACTTTAGTGGAACATGATGAAAGAGAACATGTTGGAAGTCAATAAATCATAGTTGTGGATGTTTAATCTATCATACCTTTGAGCAAGGGTGTACTTTTTATGATCATTCTTGTCAATGAACATGGTAGATGCAGCATGAAACTCTCATGGAACTTTGTACCAACAGTTAAGGGTAGAACCTTTCTTTTGCAAATATGAATATTCATTGCATTTTGTTTGTTTTTGAAAATGGTTAAATAGTTCCTTATAGTATTGAAGTGGATTGAATGTGAATATTTATATTATTCTTAGTAGGTAGGTATCATCAAGAATTGAATGATGGAATTGGATATTCCTGTAACGAACCGCCTCGTTACGACAACCATTCTAGTAACAGGTGCAATTTTTTTTTCTTTAAGTGTGTGCGCGCGTGTAGAAGTAACAACACACCTAACTGTGCGACGCCCTGGAAAACCGACAAGACGCAACCACGATGTTCATCACAAGAAGACTAAAGTCACACGACGAGTAACTGCAAACAATATACGACCATAGGCATAAGGTGCACAACGCAAACATTTAGCAACAAAATTAAAATTGACCACCCGCCCATCCTACCCTTCAAGGTTAGGACCTCCAAGACACATAATCAATGCTCAAGCCTAGATTCCCATCTATTTTAACCATTTAAGGTCTCAGGGCTGGCGACTGTTATGAGGAGCATGGAAGTGTCTACATCCCACCCGACACAACAGACCAAGCAACCAACTGATCACAATCAAGTACAACATAAATAAGAAGAACAATTGCGACCCTTACGGAAGGCGTGTGACAAGGACTCTGACAACGAACACCCAAGTTCACAATATCTAAAGAACAATGACCCCGATATACTAACTTGGGTAATTAGGTTACGTAATTCCAGGTTATTGCACCACGTATGTTATTAACAATAATTAAAAGTTACAAAAACTATGTCATGAAACATTAACCATCTATCATTTATGTCACGATCCGGACCATGATTTTACAATTATCATACCTATTATATGCTACAACCACTAATATCATAATGACCTTACAAATAAATCATTCACTAAGGTCCAATAGTAATGCACTAAAATTGACATCATATTTATAGGTAATATCAATTGAAAATAACAACATGCCTCATAATTTAAATGGCAATCTAAAATAATAAATTTTGAAGACAAAGTTAAGAAGGCATTATTGGGATATGACAGCCATCAATGTTTAAAATAACAATATTTAAGATAGCAATTAGTTAAATATTTCATTATAGGGAAGTAGCATCATGGTTGTATGAATCATTACTTGAAAATACAATATACTCCATAAATTTAAAAAAAACAATCTATAATATAATAAAATTTAAAGTGACCATGACAACTATCCACTTTGCAATTGGCATTAAATTAAGATAACCATCAATGTTTAAAATATCAATATTAAGATAGCAACTAGTTAAATATTTCACTATAGGGAAGTAGCATCACGGTTATATGAATCGTCAACTGAAAATACAATTTACCCCATAATTTTAAAAATTGGCAATCTATAAAATACTAGAATTTAACATGATGATAATTAGAAAGGGCAATAATTTGAAGTGACAATATAACCTCCTAAAAATGGCATCATATTTAAAGGTCACATCATTTTGGGAAGTATCAACATATCATCCTATTTAAGATAACATCATAGTTAATGGTATCATCATATTCGGAAGTTACAATATAATCTCCTATTTAAAACCACATTTCATTTAAAGGTATCATCATAATTGGAAGTATCTCTATAACCTGACTTTTAGAAAGAACATCATATCCCAAATGGCAGTAAATCAATAGCATATTTAAAATGATACTTTTAGGAATTTCCAAAAATGACTAAAATAACAAGGTTAAAGAAAACAAAAAGTAAAATAACAACTAAGAACATGTCAATATATAAAAGATCTTCTCATACAGTCATTGGTAATGATATATTCGATGGGTTACCCTGAGAAGATGAAATCAATGGATTACCTTTCGATTTGGATTGTAAAGAAAGTCAACAACGAAACCAATACACAACAAACGGGTCTCATTTATCACATTACTAAAACTGAGGGTTTGCACTGGCAGGCTAACTGTAAAATCTGAAAGTATGCGCTGGAGCAAATTCTGAAGGTATGCACTGGAAGGCTAACTATGTTGTCAGTAGTTATTGAGAGATGGTAAATAAACATCCATTAACAATCTAAAATGGGAAAAAGGGCAGCGCAATCATCAACCATCGAATGACCGACAAATTTCGTTGAAATCCATGCGTGAAACCTATATACAGAATCCTGCTCGTTCGTTCTATTTTTTAATTACTTCGACTGCAGTCATTAATTACTACTATCTAGCAGCAACCTCTGGCCATACACAATATGGAGACAGATTGTTGGCCACAAATCTCTGAATATTTAATTACGAAATCAAGTCTTGCCATCTCCCGCATGGGTAAATGACAACCTCGAAGATACACTGGCAAGATTTGAGGAACAAAATCAATTTGAGCTGCAAGTCTTTCCCATTGCATGAAAAGGTGAAAACCACGAATGCCAAGTTCGTGAAGGTTAAAGATCAATTACAAGAGCTCACAGCTCGTGGAAACCCTCATGTGTTAAGTGCGCCCATGTGTTGAGGCAACGTACAAATGAAAATCCATAGCTAGATGTCATAACATATGCCTGATCGAATGCAATCAAACTTGCAATATCATTGATTGCATTTCTTTCTATATTGTATGATAAGAAAGTACCAGCTCTCGAATCACATGTATTGATGAAAAATAGACGATGAAGAGGGTGGATAAATTGTACTTGGTGAAGTCGATCCCAATCACTTCCAGGGAAAACATATTTATTTTCCTATTACATGTAGTTTAATATGGGAGACTTCCTCGTAGGTGGTCAATCAACAAATTTTGTAGTGAGGTTTTGCTGCCATTGTGGATTCTGGAACCTCTCTGCTCGATGGTCTCTGGGAATTGTTGCATAAATTAAAGAGGCTATTAATGCCTCAGGTATTTCAATATAGCAACACAAGAATGTAATCTCTAAATTTGGAGATTGATAATAGAGTTTTGATGGCACAAACAAATACTAAAAGAGATCTGTCCTCGAACATGCTTTGTCTCTTTTCTTCAGAATCATGGATACTGGAAAATGTAAAGGTCTCAATGCTTCACACAAATATAAGTACGGGAAGAAGTAACATGGGTAAATCATAAATTAAATCCATGACAAATTATCAAGATATATCTTAGGTGACAGGGCATCTAAATACACGCATATTTCCTAGATTTCCAGGCATGACATCAAAATCAATTTGAGCTGCGAGTCAGGGATGTGATAAGAACGACCGATTTCAGGCAGACGCAGACACAGAAGTAAACGAAAAGTAATGGGTCTCGGGTTGACATTCAGATTTTGCAATTAGGTTGGCATTCCCCATTAACATGCAGACTGTACTCAAGCGCCCAGTAACTCGTAAACAAAACGCCCAGGTCTACAGTGGAAAAACGCCCACTATTGGTTTTCAAAACGCACAAGGTAATGGTGGCAAAACGCCAAAAATCAATTGCAAATGCATAATGATGAAAATGGCAGCACGCCTAATCTACAGTAGCCAAAAACGCCCAGGAGCAGGGAAAAAAAAACATGGCAATAAACGGATTCCAAACAGTGATAAAAACACCAATAATATAGTATGCAAAGGCACCCCATAACCAGTGGAAAAAATGCCAACAATGGATGCCAAAACAATGGTAAAATGCCAATAATACAGTGCGCAAAGGCGCCCCATAACCAGTGGCAAAAACACCCCAAAAATAATGTATAACGCAGCTCATCACTGTCCCACTATACAGTGGAAAAAACAAAAAAAACAAATGAAAAACACTCAGCTCATTAAACCCTTTAAAATGCAGACCCCAACGCCCCAACGTAGTGCCAGAAGATAACGATTTGACAGAAGATAAATTGAAATGCCAGATTAAATTGATTTTCCAGATGATAAACAAATTGCCAGAGGTACAATGAATTAATGGAGGTATTCCAGAGATAAACAATTCTTTTTCGGTAACCACTAATAAAGACGAAACGCCTGAAACAATTTAACACTAACCATTTCTAAACAAGTTTGCCAAAATTGAAATCATATCGTTGCCACTCGCCCACTTCGGAAGACGTCCCGTGCTCCATGCCACGTCCGCTCTCCTTGCCGCTCCCGCTCTCCGACCGTAGAGGACTCACCGGTACCTCCTAGCCAAATGCTAGCCAAACGCTAGGGGTACTCTGCTTCCCCCTTAGTCCCCCGAGCCGCAAAGGGGCCACACAAGAACCAGAGATAAAACTAGCTTCTCAGCTCACCTCCACGGCTGAGCTACCACTCCAACACAGCTGAGATAAACCCAAATCCTCACAAGCAATCCCTCAAGCCACAATTCGGCAGCGTAACGTTACGCTAACCATTCCTCCCCATCTTCCTTCCTTTCCCTTTCTTATTCAAAAATTGAGACCCACCTACTTTCCTAATCATTAATTAATTAATTTTTAATGACAAACCTCTAAACAATCTCCGTCGTCCAAGTGTCACTCATCCCTAGGGTTCTCCAAAAAATAATTTCTTTTTAAAAATTAAAAGACTCAATTCCCTCACTCCCCCAAAAATCGCTCCTTAAATTACTCCTAGGGTTCCTAGATCCCCTCTCATGCTTTTAATCACTTTCCTAAAATGAAGTTTCTGAATTTTAGTAATTCCTTAAATGCTGATTCCTTTTTTCCTTTTTACTCTATGTCTCCTACTTTCCATTATTAAGTTTCCTTTATTACAAGTTTCCCCATTTCTAATTTTTTTATTCCTCTCTTTTATTTTTATTTTTTATTTTTTATTTTTTTTATCCCCACTCTTTAATAATTTTAATTCTTCTTTTTACTTTAAATTCCATGGGTTTCACTTAATTTAACTCCCTCATTACTTTACCCACTTTACTTTTAAGAAGACTTTAATTAACACCTAGGAGGGTTTTAGTTTACGCCCTATGTTTATTTTTTGTAGGATCTTTTCTTAGGGCTTGTCAAAATTTTTCTTAGAGATGTTTTAATTTAGGTTTTGATTTGAACAGGGCGACAATTTAATTAGGGGAGTTGTTTTTAAGAATTTTATCAGGCGTTACGGTCTAGGGTCATCTAGGTTGTTTCATCATCATCATCAATGCGACGTGCCCTTCAGGACGCACTACGTGCTCCAAGGGTGCCACTCGCCTTGTTTGCTTCTGTTGCGCGACGTGAACTTTAGGATGCACCACGTGCTCCAAGGGTGCCACTCTCTGACTTGCATTTCTTTGCGCGACATGCCCTTCAGGATGCACCACATGCTCCAAGGGTGCCACTCACTGGCTGGATAGATTGGTAGACTCTATAACCCCTGGAGTCAACACTCCGCCAGGTGAACTTGTGGGAGACTAAGGGCTCTAAGGAATAAGGCCCCCGCCTTATTGCATGCCCCTGAGAATCATCGTGAGTGATTGTCGCAGTCTTCTCTCAGGGCATCGTGGATCCTCTCGAACTAGGTAATCGTTAACATATAGTTCGAGCCACGACGGGAGTGCTAGTAGGATGTGGTAGGGCTGCTGTCCACACCTCTCCCTCAATCTCTCTGGAACTTGTGTGTGGCCCCTTTACTCCATATGTGAGTCTGGTCGGCAAGCTATCGTCAGCCTGCATCATCAACCACCATGTCAGATCATGTCATCCACATATCATAAAATCAATAGCATATCATCAAAACAAAACAATATCACCGTAAATGAAATGACCCAAATAGCCCACTCCCTGACTCAATCCGGAGTCCAAGGGAGTTCCACTGATGCCTCTGCATCCTCAAGGTCTGAAACCCTACACACTCAATGAAACTGAGTCAGCAACACCTGTCTACATCAACGTAGTAAAAACATCCTGACATATAACTTAACGCATCATAATGAAGGAAATAGTTTTATTATCATAAAAATCCAGATCACTTGCGAGCAAGTGTCCTCAAAGAATAAGTTTGGTAAGTGCGCCAGAGCGGGATGTTACATACACCCCCTCTTGGTCTAAACTTCGTCCCGAAGTTTCTCAGTATAAATGCCGAAATAAATGTACCATAATATCATAAATACCACAGTATCATAAGTCTATCTATCAAACAAAAGTGGAAACTGTTGGCTCATATCATATGCATCCTCCCAGGTCGCTGAGTGCAGACTATAACTGTCCCACTGGACCTTGACCTGATCTACCGTTCGACGTCGTAACTGTCGAACATGATGATCTAAAATGTGGACCGGCTTAGCCGTGAGCGCTCCCTCGTCTGATACCTGCAAGGAACTCATGTCAATCACATGTGTAGGATCACTAACATAATGTCTCAAAACAGATACATGAAAAACATCGTGCATACGCCTCAAAGAATCAGGCAAGGCTAGTCGATAGGCCACGGGCCCCTTTCTCTCCACAATCTCGAAGGGTCCCACAAACCTAGGAGAGAGTTTAGCTCCCTTTACAAACTTGATCGAACTCTTATGCGGTTTTACCCGCAAGAAGACTCGATCGCCGACCTCGTAACTACGGTCGACTCGGTGCGCATCGGCATAACTCTTCTGTCGATTTTGCGCTTCTTTTATCCTTTTTCTTATGGTTTGCATTTTCTCTTCCATTTCTTGGATCGCTTCTGGTCCCACCAGGACCCTATCCTCAAGCCGATCCCAACTCAAGGGCGTCCGACACGGTCGCCCATAGAGAAACTCAAAAGGTGCCATCTTAATGGTTCTCTGGTAACTGTTGTTATAAGAGAACTCTACTAGCGGCAAGAATTCCTCCCAACGCTTTTGTTGGTCCATCACGTACATGCGCAACATGTCTTCCAAGGTTTGGTTCATACACTCTGTCTGTCCGTTAATCTCTGGGTGATATGCAGTACTAAAATTAAGTTGAGTTCCCAAGGCCTCTTGGAAACTCGTCCAAAATCGTCCGGTAAACACCGATCCTCGATCGGATATAATCCTCTTAGGCACACCATGTAGCCTCACAATCTCACTGATGAAAACTCTCGCTATGTCAGGTGCTTGATACATCGTACGCACCAGAATAAAGTGAGCACTCTTTTTCAGAGTGTCTACTACTACAAAAATCGAGTCGTGTCTCCTTGCCGTCAGTGGCAATCCAACAATAAAATCCATCGAAATGACTTCCCATTTCGATTCCGGAATGGCATGTGGTTGTAGTAATCCCGTCGGGTGTCTATGTTCAGCCTTTACCTGTTGACACTCGAGACATCTAGCCACAAAGTTGACTATGTCGACCTTCATTCCCTTCTAGAAGAACAAGGGATTAAGGTCTGCCCTCATCTTCGTAACTCCCGGGTGAGCCATGTAAACTGCTCTATGAGACTCGCTCAGGATCAACATCCTCAACTCGTCATTTGGCGGTATGTAAATCCGACCTCTAAACCTTAATAAACCATCGCTATCAAAAGAATATCCCTCAAATCGCGGTACCATCATAGTGATTTGTCCGATAAAATCCTTGACTTCTTTGTACCAGTCATCGTCATGCTGTAAAGTGAGAATCTTCTCACGCAGATTCGTTTTAAGAGGCAACACCAAAAATATGCGTGGCCTCCGACTCAAAGCATCTGCCACTCGGTTTACTGTTCCCTTTATGTAAGTAATCTCGAAGTCGTACTCGCTAAGCAATTTCGACCAACGTCGTTGTCGCGCGTTCAGGTTGCTTTGCGTAAAAATGTGTTGTAATCCACAATGATCAGTCCTTAATTCAAATTTTCATCCAACCAGGTAGTGTCTCCATACCTTTAAGGCATATATGATGGCTAATAACTCCAAATCATGCGTCGCGTAGTTTTCCTCATGCCTTCCTAATTTCCTCAAAATGTAAGCAATCACTCGTCCGTCTTGCATCAAGACTCCACCTAAACCTTCTTTGGATGCGTCAGTGCATACCAAGAAGTCTACATCCATGTCAGGGACCTTTAGTATCGACGTTTTTGTCAACAACTCCTTAAGCCTTCGAAATGCTTCCGCGCATTTCTCAGTCCAAACAAACTTCTTGTTTTTCTTCTGCAACTCCGTGATCGGACCTGCTATCTTCAAAAATCCCTTGACAAACCATCAATAGTATCCTACCAAACCCATGAAACTACGCACTTATGTGACATTCGTCGGTGCAGGCCATTCCATAATAGCCTCAACCTTGGCTGGATACATGGCGATACCTTCGCCGGAGATGACATGCCCTAAGTAGTGAATCCTCGATTGATAAAAAGAGCATTTGGATAGCTTCCCATATAATTTGTTCTCTCATAAACACTGTAGTACCAAGCGCAAGTGCTCTTCATGCTCCTCCTTCGTCCGAGAGTAGATCAGAATATCGTCGATGAATACTTGGACTAACTTGTCCAAGTACTCGCGGAACACCCCGTTCATCAAACTCATGAATACCCCTGGGGCGTTTGTCAGTCCAAAAGGTAAAACCGTAAACTCATAATGTCCAAATCTCATCTTAAAAGAGGTCTTAGGGACATCATCCTCCTTGATCCGTAACTGGTGATACCCTGATCGCAAATTGATCTTGGAGAACATCGTCGCACCCTTCATTTGATCGAACAGATCATCAATTCTTGGTAAGGGGTACTGATTCTTGATCGTAGCCTTGTTCAGTTGACGATAGTCAATGCAAAGCCTCCACGATCCGTCCTTCTTCCGAATGAAAATAACGGGTGCACCCCACGGTGACACGCTAGGACGTATCAGTCCCAGGTCTAGCAACTCCTTCAGTTGCATTTTTAACTCTTGCAGCTCCAGGGTCAACATCCGATAAGGAATTCTCGCTATCGGTTCAGTCCTTAGTTTTAGGTCTATAGTAAACTCCAATTCTCTTTCTGGCGGCATCCCAGGCAACTCCTCTGGAAATACGTCTGCAAACTCCTTCACCACCGGAAGGTGTTCTAGACCTTCTGCTACTCCCTTTTCATTGAGTGCAAGGATCGCATAAATCTTTCACCCCTTGCGCATACTCTTCCATAACTGTAAGGAATAGAGAAACCTCAGGGATACTCCTTGGTTCCGTCCTACTATCACACGTCTATGTCCTTCATCATCGACTAAGCTCAACCATTTCGTCTTACAGTTGAGTATCGCCTCATGCAATTCCAATCAATCCATGCTGATCACAATGTCATAAGATCCTAATATCATGACGTACAAGTTGACCCTCATGACAAACTCTCCCAGGTTAAGGGCAAAGCCCGTAACCTTTCCTCTGACCTTCTGTTTGGCTCCCGAAGCCATCTCCACGAAGCTAAACTCATCCTGTTCGACTGCCTTTACCTTAATCCTTTTTAGTGCTGCACCAGAAATAAAACTCTCAGTAGCACCTGGGTCTATCAAAATACTAAGGGTCTGGT
>ML778738.1:182420-208760 GCA_009831015.1 Picea engelmannii
GCCTTCATGAGTTCGGAATGTTGTTTTTGGGATATCTTCTTCCTTCATTCTAATCTGATGATACCCTGAACGAAGATCCAACTTTGTGAAAGTGATTGCTCCATGTAGTTCATCTAACAATTCATCAATGAAGGGAATAGGAAAATTATCTTTAATAGTGGTCTTGTGATCTCTCTATAATATGGACACATACACCATGAGCTATATTTCTTGAATAGCATTACCACTGGTCCAGAGTAAGAACTTTGGTTAGGTCTAATAATGCCATCCTCTAACATTTCGTCAACCATGCACTCAATTTCACTCTTCTGGGCATAAGGGTATTTGTATGGCCTTATGTTAGGAGGAACACTACCAGGAATTAGGTGAATTTCATGATCATGATTTCGAGTGGGTGGAAGACCTTTGGGAATATCTTCAAACGCTTTGGAATGATTATCAATGATCCCTTGGAGATCTTGAGGAATAGATGGCTTAGATGTTTGAACATCTAGTGATAAAAGTTGTACAATAATGCCTTGATGCCCCTTTTTCAATAATGTTTTCATGCCATTAGATCTTATCACCTTACTGGGTTTCCCTGTGATACCTCTTAACTCGATTTCTTTTCCTTCCAAAGAAAATTTCATGAAACGTTCTTGAAAATTAAAAGCCATTGTTCCTAATGATTGTAACCAATGGATTCCTAGTACAACATCAGCACCACCCATGGGTATAGAAATAATTGGACTATTCATTACATATTCCCCCATAGTAAGATTGATCATATTGCATTTTCCTGAGCAATTGATAGTTCCTCCATATGAAATCATTACTTGAAACTATGGAGCTAGATATACAAAGCAATTGAGAGCTTTGGCTAATTTATAGTGAATGAAAGTATGAGTACTGTCATAATCAATTAGGACAACTACCTTTCTATTTTTGATGTATCCTTCGATCTTGAGGGTTTGAGGAGTGCTCATTCTAGCCAATGAATTGCACGATATCGTGGGAGTCAACTCTTCAGACATAATTTCTTCTATGTTTTCATCTTGAGATGGTTCTTGTTCTTCTTCTTCTTCTTCTTCACAATCTATGTAGAATAATTTCTTCTCACCACACTTATGTCCCTTACTGTACTTTCCATCACAATTAAAGCATAAACCTTTTTCTTTTCTTTCCTCCAATTATTGAGGTGTCAACCTTGTAGGTAGAGGTGTTTTAGAAGAAGGATAATTATTCTCTCTATAGATATTGGGATTGGTCCTTCTAGTAGCCATAGCCATATTTTTACTTTCAACATTTCGTGCCACCTTAAATGCATTCTCCAATGATTTGGGTTCCCAAAGGTGAACCTCATGTTGAATGTTATCCTGTAAAGTTCCTATGAATACATCAATCAAGTGCTCATTTGGAATATTTGTTACCTTTATATTCAATCTTTGGAAGTTCTCAATGTGCTCTATAACTGAACCCTTTTGCTTGAGATTTATCAGTTGGCTAAAGAAGGTATTTCTCCTTGTATCTCCATAGTGTGCTATCATTTCTTCCGTGAAAATTATCCAAGTGATGAGTGATTTGCGAGAAAAAAGCCATCGATATCATACAAATTGTTTGGGTTCTAAATATAAAGAAGATATTTGTACCTTTTGTGTATGTGGCACATTATGTAGATCAAAGAATTTATCCATCTGAAGTATCCATGTGATTGGGTCCTTACCATCAAACTTCCTCATATCGATCTTAGGAATGTGGTTGGTCTTCAACCCAAAGTTGGAATTTCTCCATCATTGATTCACCTTCCTTGTGTCCTCATCATGAATTTCATGGGATACATTTTCACTTTCAAGTGTCCTCTCTATTATGAAATTTTTCAATCCTTCCATGATCTCCCATTTTAAACCCTCCATCATCTCTTGTAGTTCATATTTTGTTACTATATTCTTTTGTAAATCATTTATGTCCCTACACATTTCTTCACCTTCATCAAGAGTCCATGTAGGATTATCTGGAGGCTTATTTGGTGTAGAATTTCCCTTTTTGGGTGGCATGTTGGCCAAGTATCACTTCTGAACCTTGATTTTGAGGTGTTTCTCCTAGACAATATTTCTTTTGCTATATCTCCAAATTTTCAGCCCTTCTAGGTATGAAACTTTATTTTTTGTAGTTCTCTAATATTTCTTCTCTACAATGCCATAGGTCTGATCAAAATTGGATATGCCAAGTGGAATTTATGGTAACTTCCCCACAACTTACTAATTTATGGCCTTTTCGGGAGATGTCACTTGTAAAGCATGCCCCACACAAAATAATTGATATAAAATTCTGAATCTCGTACCGGAAATACTACATACTGCCCACTATCCAATGCAACTAGTCTCACTCAATTTGTATACTCTAGGAAGTAGTTATTATTGTTTTACCTGGAACACCTTCTTGAGGCTAGTCAGATACCCTATCTTCCACAAGGTGTATCTACAAGTGTAAGATGACCCAGAAGATGAACATTTTACCAAAGATACCTTTCTAATTTCTATGAATACCTGCTGGATTTTAGTGTCTAAAATATTACAGAAAAAACTTTATAGAGAAAATTCTGCAATGACTCAGTTCGAGATGATTCCATAACCCTATCTAGCACAGGATGTATCTCTGAAATTATAAGGCCTTAGGAGATGAAATTTTAACCCAAGGTACCTTGATCTGTCAAATAAATATCCTCAAAGTCGTTCCTTCTAAAATGTTGTAGAAAACAAGTTATAGCGAAAATTCCAAGCTGTCTCAGATGTAGCATCAAAACCGGAAGACCTTGAGCTCTGATACCATATGTTAAGAACCAAATATCAATATAGCATAGAAAAACCTCACAATAAGTACTCAACGCCTTGAAAAAGAGATAAATTCAGATAATAAGCCTCTTCAAGTGGGAAACCTCCTTATTCCCACATAAATGTACAATTCCAAGATGATTCAAAATGAAAATGTCTCCTTGGTATATATAGGAGACTAAGAGGTATAATTACAACTAATGGCCTAAAGCTGACATAAATAAAATAACATTACTAATATAATATGCCCCAATTAAGGGGTAATGAGCCACTATTTAGGGCTTAACAACGTAAATCTTTTGTCAATATCACAGGGTTTATAAAAAGCACATGACTCAGGACAAAAAACAAGCAACCCAATTGCATATATGAGGGATGCAAGGAGAATTGGGTAGTCCTATGTGCAATAAAAATGACAGATCTCGGGAAAGAGTTATTAGTGGATTAACATTTGAATAGAATAGAAACATAGACTAATAGTGTGAGAGTACTTATGCAAAACCTCTTTAAGAAACCTCTACTTATTGCATTATATATATTTTTTTATCTTTAACAATGTTTTAAATATTTCATTGTCCCAATTTTATAATAATGTGGGAGGTTGATCATTGAAGTTGATTTTATTTGGGTGGAAATGGGTTTTTTTGTTATCATTAACATTTTTTTAAATATTTAGGGGTTCTAATTATATTATAATGTTGTAGCATGATTGTGGAAAAAGGACAGTCATAGAACATGTAAATAATTATCAAATTAGACTTTCATTTTATGTGAATTTTATTATTTGTTTATATAATTTTATTTGTGTGGTGATCAGTTATTTCATTTTTTTATATAACTGAAATAATATTGATTTTGTTGAAATTATATATGGTCGGAAGACCATGTTGATCATGATTCTATCGATGAGGAGGGGTTGTATGCATCCCTTGATTCGATGGTATTAATAAAAAGAAAGATCATTAAAGCTAACAAGTAAATTGATAGCTTGTTAGACCATCCAGATCAAACTCCCGTCATCCTAGAAATGATCAATCTCCTTATGTCACAACTTAAAAAATATAAGGTAATAACCATAATTTAAAATGTTTTTTTTAATGTACTTATATGTTCAATTATGAAAGTATGTTTTTTTAACTTTTACATTATCTCACAAAAAAATATTTTCTTTTTTATAAAGAGATTTTTAGAGCCCGTTCATCTCGGTGTTGGTAGTTGTGGAACTACAAAGACACCATAGAGTCTTGACGTGGGTTGTATTACAGTTTCTAGAGTACTTTTTACTTCTCCATCTTCCATACCTAATTTAGAAAGGATCCATGACACACACCGCCAGACATCCACACAATGGTCAGGCTCTAGAGGTGGTGGCAGAGATGAGGCTAATGATGTGGTTGATGTGGTTGCATTTCCTGGAGCTAGACGTGTGACCAACACGAGGACCCTTCTGTGCAAATTTTTGGTCGACGATAATAGACTTCCATTAAAACAAATAAGACTCCCAAACACTTTTTCATATTTTAACTGTTTCATGTTGTCCATCTCATACACAAATCATCTAGATTATTATTTTTAAATTAATGATCATATATTTTTGTGTGTAGGAAACAACCATTTTTATAGGCACCTAGAGAGCAAGGCCTTGCTTATTTTTGGGGAAACCTTACACATGAGGTGGAATTTCCATAGTTCCAACCTCAAAAAAGAACTTATGGATTATCATGAAGGCCTCTTTGGAGTAGACACATTCAATAAAAAAGTGGTCACCTCTATAGTAGGAAAATATTTAAAATATATGTGGGATGTTTATAGATGAATCTTGGCAAGAAAACCTAGGTATGATCATCCTCCCTCAATTCCAGAGAGAGACTAGAAGGTGATCATTGATGGTGAAAAAGAAAAGATATTGAAAAAATCAGGAGAAAAAATAACTGGTACCCCAAGGTAAATTACAATATTTTGATTTCAATACCTTTAATTTTTTTTAGATCTAAATAAAAGTGTGGTATATAACATACTTGAAAATTTTGATGATAGGTTTTCTGACACTTCGAAGAAAACCAAAGAAAGGATTTCCAAACATGGCCAACACAAGCTAGTCCAAGGAGGCCACTCGAGGTTAGAGTCATAAATCGTAAGTACCCAAAAATCTTAAGAATATTATTTGTATTGCCTTACAACTTTCAATTTATTGCAGCCAAAAAAATTAAAAAACATGCTCTTATGCAATGAAGGTCGATGACTTCGGGACTGAAACCATGGAGGAAGACCGCTAACTTGGTTACAAGTACGACTATAAATCCATGGTTGATCTTAGGAAAATTATGGGTGTTATTGGATAAATCGGTGAATGTGGACATAAATTGATCTCCCTAGATCCACCTAGATCTAGAAAAAAACAAGACATGACCTGACACTTTCCCTAATCTTTAATCATTGAATTTACTATCAAACAAGAGATGAGTGACATACCTTTGAATATCTCTTCGTTGTATATTTGTTGTCCTTGCTCTGCTCTAGTGCTCTTGTGACATTAGATCTGCAATGGAACACAAACCAACCAAATTGAAAGAAACAATGGTATATTCAATGAAAACTTACACATGTGATCAAGGAGTCATGTAATAAAATGAGAATTATTTTATGGGAAAGAAACATGCCACTGTATTATATTAAGTAAAAGTGGAAGATACAACCAAACAACCTTGATGTTGCAAGGTTCCCTTTTAGTGGCCCTTTGCTCCAACACACACACTTGCTCCAAACTTGAATGAAGAAGATCCACAATAACTTGATGGACCAATAAAGACCTCAAGCATAAATTGAAATAGAATCCCTCACACAATTCTTAGCCTATTCTTTCATTAATTCATTGCTTACTTGTTTGCTTAACCTTTTCCATGAGAAACCAATTCTTATATACGATAAAGAGATATGGTTAAAGAGATTAGGATGATACCACCAAATCAGAGAAGTGAGTAGGATCCCAGCCATATAGATGCCACATCACATTCTATAAGATTCCTTTCTATAACTTTCGTGAACTTCAACCATTTCTCAGTCTTTCAACACCGCCGCACTTTGTCTATAGGACAACCTGCGAAAATGTCGCAAGGAAATTTTAGGATAGATTGTGGTGATCAGGCATATCCACACTATATCTTATGCTTGGCCTGTGATGTCCTTTCTTAACAAGGTTTTGAAGAAGAGGAAACTAATCACTTTTCTCATGAAGAAAGGTTCTTTTGGTTGCTTGAACACATGCTATAGAAACATCACCAAGGTGACTAAAATAATGTGTAACAGAATGCCCCCCAAAGTATGAGGCTGGAAATTGTGACAACTGAAATACTTTGTAGAATATGTGTCTGTGTCGGAAACAAGGAACACACCAATCAGAAACCTGTAAACAACCAAGCATCTTCACAATATTATACCATTTTTGAGGTAGGCATTCCCATGCTCAGACTATAAGTGATTTAAATCATAAATGTCATTCATGGCCACCAATCATACACTATGGATCCATGTCACCAAGATTATACATAGCCACCAGGAATACACAGTGGATCTATTCTTGTAGAAAAACTCATATTTGGACACAACCACGAGACATACAAAGTGGATCTATGTTTCAATACAAATTGTAAATACTCCATCACAACTTGGATCAAAATAATGAGATCCAGGGTCTTTAGTCCCATCTTCCGTAAGTATGAATCTAGCCATGCAATTATAGGTGTGGAAGTCGAACATGTTAGAAACCACTTGATTACCGATCATTAATAAAAACCATTGAAAAGTGTGAGGGAAATCACAATTGATGTCAATGAATCCCAAGGTACCTCAGTACAATCCAATGAATGCGAATAAATGAGTTGAATTCGAGCACTCGATAGAATCTCTCAATCATGGGTCAATGATGTGAACCCACTGCCAAAAGTGAAGAAATCTGCCATTGAGGCATGCAGGTTCTAAGGTATTAATTTATTTATAAGTCTTGTTCTCGGAAAATGAGTTGAATTCGATGAGAATAGAATTGTTGCATGAGGGCCTTGATGTATCCCCCATCAATGACATGAAATAAGTAACAGATTCAAGGTAGATCAAAGTGTGAAGATAATTTGAAACTGACACAGGGAAGGCTAACATGGTAGGAATTGAGAACTGCAGATGGACGACTCGATAGAAGGCTTGTGTAGGGTTGGAATTATCTTGAACATATGAACGAAACGACAATGGTCTTGGCAGCATTGACTCAGAGATGACCTAAGATATGAACTTGCAGAAGATAAAATGAGAGACAAATGAATTTCCCAATCTCAGATTCAATGATGAAGGGGTGTCATGTTCAAGAGAGACTAGTACTACCACTAACACAAATATAGAAACACATTTCTTTCCCAAATATTACCCAACCATTTCTGGCGAGTACCTCTTTATTTTTATGCAAGATTGAGCAGGATAACATATGCTTGTTGATGTAAGCTCATCCTTCGGATGAGTCCCTCGGAGTATGTTTAACGAACCCTAAGAAGGAGTGGTTAGGTTCCATATAGATCTTTAAATGTTTTTTTAACGAGTCCAAAGAGAGAAAACTCAGGGGTTTTTCATATTTAGAGAGTCTGAAAAACACTTAAAGAAAACTCTCTCAGTTCGTTTTCGTAAATTAGTTTGATGAGACCAAAAAAATGATAACCTAACACCCATCAAACGTTTTATTCAAATACTTTTATGAGCATGAAAAGAACAAGGTCACTCAACAATATTTTCATCTTTATGGAGCGTGAAAAGAGCTTAAAGGATAATCCATGAGTTTCGTTTTTCTTGTTACCATGACGAGTATGAAAAAACGACAAAAGTATACTTGGTTTCATTCTCATTGATTTACGAGCATGAGAATGAACAAATATTGAGCTTGAGGTTTTTCTTGAAAAACCTCAAAAGTATTTGTACAACCAACAAACATAGAAACAAACCAAGAAACGTATCCGTGTTCCACTGTTTAGGCTCCTAGATTCTTCACATGTGAAAAAGAAAAACACTTACAATATCATTAGAACTTTAGGTTTTAGGTAAAATGCATAAAATAATATAAAATATCAATGGGAAAAGTAAAAAGTTAATAAATATAGATAAAAACTCCTCTTTACCATTCCATTGTCATTTTACCCAAAACTTGTTCAAAAAACCCTATTTTACCTCAAACTTCCACTGTGGATTGCGGGGGGCATGAGCAACCATTCGACGAATGTCTGCCGCTAAAAAGGTAATCTTCTTGTCGTCTTCATTTTCCATGGATTATTTTCCATTTTTATTCGTTAAAAGTAGTTTTTGAGTAGGATTTCATGAGGGTAGGTGCGCGTGGGGATCGCCGCAAGTGGCTTATATCATGCTCTACAGAAACTTGTGGTTTCTGCAAATGGCCTTATGGATGACCCGTGATGACTCTGCACTATGTATAAACCTCACCTATGTCATGCGAAACTCAAAAATTTCTCATGTACGTTTGGCCAATAAAAAATTCCAATCAATCAAAATGAAGATGTTAACTTCTCCTTATGGATCCAATGCAGGTTTTTGACTGTCATAATGTTGGAGTGAAGGGAGAGAGAACACAAGGATGATGATTAGTTCACTGGGAATGGCCTAGGCATATTTAATTCCCTCCGACAGTGTGTGCTATTGAAGTTCTTCAAGATCTAGGGCATGAGGTCCCAATTGAGGTATCTTGAGTATTTAGTCCACATGTGCGATGTGGATCAACAAGAATTCCATGTGGGAGCCCACATACTCTCTCTATATATCGAGGATATATATTTTGTGAAGGGATTATATCTCCGTGGATCTCATGTGACATTGACAGGTAGTAGAGGTGACGGTATACCGATGAGTGATTATATCTACTGATATTGTGATCCGGAGGCTAAGAGACGTAGTGGTAAGTTTTCCATTAGGGATGTCCAGGATTTACCCCTTCAGAATATCCTTTTTACTATCTCATGCATGGCAAGGAGTGAATATTCTCATATGGCTCTCCAGAGTTACTTCCAATATGCAATGGAGTGCATGGATCCCTAGGTCTTTAACAATTGTAACGGGTTTTTTTGGAGCATGAAGAAATAATTGAAAATGTGTAAGAAGGGTGACCTAAACAGTTTGGGTACGGGTCCATTTTAGTGTCCTTATTCCTAGAGAGGGTTGTACAGTTGTGCTTATAGGTAGAGTGCAACATGTCGATCCCACAATATCCAAGAATGAAGAGGTGGTGTGACCTCATGGCTCGACATGTGACCGACCCCATTGTCAAATATAATGACATGTTATTTGATTGGTTCAGGCCTCAACTACTGATGGTAGATGATTATGAGTATGCCAATTTGGACTTTATAGGTGATCCATACTTGGTTCTACCTGAAGTTTCTTAGTGAGGGAACTTAGTTAAGAAGCACATTTTGTTTTTATAATGTTTTTGTGAATTTTGAAATATGAAATGTTTTTTATGTTTGTAATCCGATGACTAATCAAAAACCATTTGCAACATAGATTTAGGACCGCATCGGCCTCCAGGTACATCCCCCATCCATAGATGAGGAGAGGCAGTTTAGGTAGCAGGATTGGCTACCGCTGATTATAAGGCGATCGAGCAGAACCTAGAGGCGTTGACAGCAGATGTCCAAGATATCTTGATCGATGAGATCCCAAGACGTTATCAATGCCATACTGTGGGTGTATCTGGTTCTCTTAGTCGACTGTTTCATAGGGTAGCATGATCATTCGTGTGTTATCGTGAGAAACATCCTTGATGCTATTTTGTATATGAAGCCATGTGCTTCACATTTTTTATATTTTGGTCTTCGGACAAAAGCACATTTTGTAAAAAAAATTATCGTTATATATACATGAGGATTCTATGGCTTACCCGCTTTCTGTACAAAATGTGACTAGATTTATAAATGTCTCAAATTTATGTCTAACACATAATTAGATAATGTGTTTGTTAATGTATTTAGATATCTAGAAAAGTGTTGATATTCATTGTTATCAAAATAACGTTCCAAGAGGCGAATTTGTAAATATACCCTTAATAAAGTAGAACTTCAGATAGCATAAACATTACTCAATTGTAGTACTACTAACTACGAATCAAGTTGTACAACAAGATGACTGATTCCAAGTGAAACAATGTCAGTCAACAATTCGATGACTGCACTGTATTCTTCGATATTGTTGGTTGCACGACCGAGGAAAACATCGTGTAGACTGATTAATTTATTCGTGGGTGTGTAGATTGCACAAGCAGAAGATGGTAGGTTCTGATTACTACGACTAGCACCATCGGTGAAGCCAATTTAGGGTAGTGAAGACACCGACATCTGGAAACCAAGAACAACACAAGGTAAGAAGTTGGGGGTGGAAACCAAACAATGAAAAAGAACACAAAAGTAACATGTAAGAATATGATACAATAAAAATACAAGCACTCATGAAAATACAATATAAAGATTGTACTTCTTCAAGTAAATCCCATTTCTGGGTTCACTCAAAGGAATTCCGTCATAATCCACTAACTCATAAGCTCCCTTCTCCAACACTCGTTTGACAATATAAGGGCCTCACCACATAGCCTCAAATTTTCTGGCCCCTAGCAAATCACGATCGTGTTCATAGAAGAGAACTAGATCACCTTCAGAGAAAACACATGGCTTGACATGCTTGTTGTATTGGTCTTTGACACGTTTTTTCTGAGCTTCAATAACTAGGGAAACATCATGACAGGTTTCATCTAATTTCATTAGATACAAAAGACGTTCCTCTTCAGCATAGGTGTTTGGAAGAAGTTCAATGGCTAGTTTCAAATATGGTATCTCACATTCAACTGTTAGAACAACTTCGATACCATAAACTAATTGGAAAGGTGTGAATGCATTGTCAGACTTGATGGATGTCCAGTAGGCCCACAATGATGAAAACAACATTGCGTGCCAACTTGTCTTATGAATTTGTATCATCCATCAAAGCATAGTAATGAAAACTTTGTTTATTGCTTCAACTTGGACATTGGCTTGTTAGTAATAGGGGGTTGAGTTTTCATGCCGAAGACCCAAATTTTCAATAAGCTCGAAGATCATGAAATTTCAAAAATGGCTACTGTGATCAGTAACGATACCATGGGGGACACCAAACTGAGTAATGATATGATTGAATATGAACAGTGCTGAATTTTTCCTGGTGTTATCAAATGTAGGCATCACCTTAGCCGATTTAGTGAAGTAATGCACAACTACGATGATGAATCCATGCCCCTTGGTCGAGCGAGGGTTACATGTCATGAAGCCAATGCCCAATTTTGCGAAGGAACCAATGGAAACTATAGGGTGTTAAGGAGCAGAATGAGATCTTATATTCTTATTATACGTTTGACAAGCATGGAATTTATGGACAACAGTGATACAGTCTTTAAACAAAGAAGGCCAGAAGCATCCTGCTCATAATATATTTTCGGAAATGGAATACCCAGACATATGACTGCCACATGCTCCAGAGTGGTAGTCATACAAAGATTTCTTAGCCTCATCGTACGTGAGACATCATCAAAAAATTGAGTCAACACCACGACGATAAAGAGTGTCACCGAGAATTATGTATTGACGGGATTGATACCGTATATGATGACGGTCCGTACTAGAAAGTTCAGACTAGAAAGTTTGATTCTGGAGATAAATGATAATATATCTGTACCAAATGTCATCAAAACTAATCAGAAAAAAGGATTCATCAGGTAAGGAATCCTCTGCCACATTTGTTGTATCAGTCGAGGGAAGGCCACATATCAATTTGGAAAATACCAAAGATTTCTTAGACTTAGAGTGTTTAAACTCTAAGTCAAACTCCTGGAGAATCACTATCCATTTGGAGTAATTGCCCCCTAGAAATTGGCACATAAGGATATGTTGCATGGGGTTGCAATTAGAAATGACAGTGGTCTTATGCAATAAGATATAATGATGAAAACATTGGACAACTTGAACAACTTCCAAGGCCAGTTTCTCCACATGTAGGTATTTAGCTTCAGTGGTCATGAGACTCCGAATCAAATAGTAAATTACATGTTCATCATGTGGATCATATTCTTGAACTAAAACCATTGCAATGGTAGAGTCTGAAGCTGTGAGGTAGAGGAAATAGTCTCAACTATAATCGGGTGGGAAAAGCAGTGGTGTACTGGTTAAGGAAATTTTTAAATCTTTGAAGGATTTATTGGCGGTATCATCCAATACAAACTCGTAACCTTTATTCAACATTCGAGTAAAACCCTATGTTAGCTCGGCGTAATTTGTAATGAATCAACACAAAAAGTTTGCCTGCCCTGGAAAACTTTGAAGTTGGCGTAGTGTGGAAGGAGGAGGTAGATTAAGGATAGCCTAAACCTTCAAAGGGTCTACCCTAATTCCATGAAGTGACACAATAAAACCTAGAAGTTATCGAGACTGCACACAAAAAACAAATTTGTGTGGGTTCAAACATATACGATAGTAACGACAACGAAGAAAAATGGCTCAGAGATGGGTCGGGTGATCTTGACAATGCATGGAATGCGCAGGTATATCATCGAGATATGGTTGTAGGATGTACTTGAGATCATGAAAATCATAAGACATGGCATGTTGAAAAGTCACAGCAACGTTCTTCAAATCGAAAGGCATTTTCTGGTAGGAAAAATTACCCCAAGGATAAATGAAAGCAGTCTTGTGTTGATCGATGGGCAAAATATTAATCTCATTATAGACGAAGAAACCGTCCATTAAGGAGAAGATTTTTCTCCCAACACAATCGTCAATGATCTGGTCAATGAAGGGCATTGGATAATTGTCCTTAGGACAAGATTTATTGATATCCCTATAATCTACACATACAAAGATCAAGCCTTGTTTCTTATTGACTAGAACTAGATTGGAGACTCAATCAGTTAAAGCCACAGGATAGATAAATCCATCCTTAAGAAGTTTTTCAACTTCGAGCTTGATAGAAGCGAATTTACGAGGGTGGACTGGGTGAAGTCTCTGCCGGAAAGGTTTAGCATCCAGGTAGGTCTTAATTTCATGAACAACGATATTGGGGTCAACACCTGACATCTCTTCATAGCTCCAAGAGAAAACGTCACAAAATTCTTGAAAAATAGATTTATAAGTGACGACCTCATCAATGAAACATGAGGCTTTGATGTGATTATTTTCGATGACTCTAGGTTTAATGGATATGTCAAGAGGAATAGTGTGTGAGATATTACTCAGGTTCCCTTCATATAGCATGTCGTGGGATGACTCAAGAACAAAGGAAATGACAACAACGGTTAATGAAGTCAAAATCCGTTGGTAACTCTCTATGGTGTGTTGTTCGAGGAAGAGAATGGAACAATGATGTCCATCATTCCATGGGGTGTATTCCATGGACATGACTGACATGATCTTCTCCTTAATAGGAAAACTCGCATGAAATAGATCGAGAGATGAATCATAGAGAGAGGGTGTAGAATGGGTTCCCGATTGAATGACTTGATAAGCGGATTCAACTAGACTTAATGGCATTTGTTCACCATAGCGAAGATAATCACCAGGATCAGGTACTATCCACAGGTCATGAGACATTGGGGATTCACAAATAGAGGTGGAAATCATGTTGATTAAGGTGACAAAAGGAGGTGGAACATTGGGTCATGGTATTGGGAAGGTACCCATCAAAGTTGAATCTTTCATAGGACCCACACTGACATTCATGTACCTAGGAGGTGTCTTCAAGATAAAGGGTACATTGCTAGTACATGAATCAAAATTGAAAAAGGCCAGTTGGTCAACCATAACGAATTTTGCTTGATGTGGGAAATGTAACACATGGAAAAGGGTAGACACAACAACATGCATGGAATGAATCCAGCTACGACCAAGTAAGAGGTTATATTCAATAGGTTCATCAAAGAACTCAACCTCGACATTGGCCATTTTCCTTCCAACGTAATAGACAATGAGGGAATAACAACATAGGTTTTAAAACCAAAACCATTGAAATCCTTAAGTGTATTGTGTGATTCAGTGAGAGGAGGAGAGCCAATGGATTTCCAACAAGTAACTGACATAACGCACGTCGAGGCACAATAACGGTTCTAAAGATATTTTTGTTCTCGAAAACAACTTTAATCCGAAACATTAACTGAGGAGGTCGCCTTGGAATGTGGTCTTATAGGTCAAATATTATCAAAATATTATCTTTGGGATCAATTCCACCAATGGCCTTTAACAGTGCCTTTCGTTGAGTGGGACAACTTTGAAGGACTTTGAGAGCTGATATCGCAGAGGGTTCTTGTGCAAGGTCTTCTACAATGTTGTAGTTTTGAGAAGCACATGCATAAGGATTGAAGGCAGACTTTCAAACAACGCCCTTTGGAGGAGGGCGAAGAGCTGTATCAGGACCCGGTTGTTTGAGATGAAGAGGACCATTGGGAGGTGAAGTTGAGGGAGGCGGTTGAACCAACGAAGGTGGTAAATCATCAACTTTTTCCTTTGAAGGAGAATAATCTTTGGCCCGAGAGGTGTTTTCAGCGTCGTTCTTCCTAGAATCAGTAGTACACATAAGGACATATAAAGTGGTGGAAGGAGAGGGTTGGTCATGAATGATCAATTGGGCCTGTTGTTGAGAAGGGAAAGGTTGTGAAAAAATGGCAGGTGTGGGAATATTCCATGTCCCTTGAAGGAACTTAGTGACCTCGATGTGTCTTGGACAATCTTTCGTGTAGTGATCATCACCATAGATAAGGCAAGGATATTGAGGTTTATGGTTGTCCTTATCATCAGTAGACTATGTATTGGGTTTTTAAGATTTTAGATTATTATTTTTATCCTCATTGTTCTTACCCTTTCCATTTTTTAGATTTGTTTTTTCCAGCAGGGGTAGATTGAACTGAATTAAACTCGGAAGTTTTTTCAGTGTGATGCAGGAGCATCGTTGTCACTCTCATGGAGAAAAACCCATCAAAATCTAAAAATTTGTATGGAATCTCAATTCTAGCAGTTACAACAGATATTTTGAAGATTGCCTTAACTCAACACTGAAATTAATCTCTTGAGGCATGCTTGAACGATTACGAGCAAAGTGAGAGATTCCACTACGACACTAGAATGCGGCTCGTCCAGATAGTTGTTAGGTTACATTTTTAGAGTAGGCAAATAGCTAGGGTGAAACCCTAAGAACCCTATGATAAATAGAGGTTTTGTATGATGAATGAGGCTAATCAACAGAATAGGAGATAGGACAAAAATCCCAGTTTTCAGTTTTTATTTTGCAATCACAGTTGTAACCATTTTTCACTTATGAATAGAACAGAGGAAAATTGATCCAATGCATGGTGTGAATATTGTTTGAAATTCTTTGTATTGTATTTTTATGAATGAATGAATCTCATTTTGAGCAAGTGAAACTGTGAATGTTAGGATAAGCTTCAATTGTTTCTCTTCTGTTGAAGTAGTGAAAGGAATGCACATATAATAGAAGGAGTGCATTGACAGAATATGTTTTGGTTCCGAATCTCAAAAGATATAACATGAAAATTTCCCTTTGCAAGGAGTGAAAGGAGGTTGGTGTAAGGAGTGCATAGATCTGAGATTCGACTAAGTGTCAAAGGGACTTCTCAAGAAGTCAGAAGAACAAAAGAGGGGATCACCAGGAGGTTGAAAGGATTTTCTCTTTGATAAATCATGAGGATCTGAGTTATCGAAATCCCTAAAATACAAGGAGTGCATGGGAAATTGAAGTCTTCATGAGACCAATATTTGGAGGAGTCAAAGGGAGAATGCTAATAATTTGTGAATCTTGAATTTGTGACCTAATCTGAGTCATTGGATCCAAGAGAGATCTAGATCGTTGATTGTCCACAGTGGAATATCGAAATTTCAGGGATTGAGGGATCAGAGATGACAAGCCTTTCAACTTCGTGAAACACGAAGTCTCGAAATCATCGTGACCATTAGATTTGAGGAGAGACCTGGACCGTTGATCTAGTGCCATCTTGATTTTGGCTATCTGGAGAATGGAGGCAAGGGAAATCCGAAGTCACGAAACATGAAATGTCGACTTGATCTCAACCATTGATCAAGAGAATATCTGGGCCATAGATCTCGGGTCATTGAAATTTTGTCTATCGGGTGAACATAGGTAACAATATTTTGAGGGTTGCGAAATGAGAAATCGCGATGCACCTTTCCTTCGAGCACGTGGTCACTGCTAATGGTCACAAGGGAGAGAGGACTTAGCTGAGAGGAGCTAGCACCCATTTGATGTTAACGTTTGAACGACGCTTGGGAAAGAAGCAGCAGGTCTCAGACGACCTGTGGATTTGGAGAAAGGACCTATGAAAGTGGGTTTGGGGTCTAGTAGAGACCCAAAGAGTCAATCAGACTTAGTATCTTGATCGATCCTAGACTGGGAGGTCACACATCCATTAGGAGAGAAGGGGGGACTACATGAAGTGGTATCAGAGCGAGTTTTTGTCTATGGATTTCAGGCGAAGGAGAAAAAAGACTCGACTTTGTACTCTGTGTGTGAAAGACAATCAACACAATGCCACCAAGGAGACAAGTGGAACCACCTTTGGCTAATAGATATGTAGAAAGGGAGATGCGAGAACTCCATGTAATATTAGAGGTGATGGAGGAAGCGTAGAGATGAGCACCTGATGTTGGAGACGTCAATGATGTAGAGAGCTAAGAAGCAATGGATGAGAATGTCGTCAGAGAAGTTGCAGGAGAGGATGTTTCTGAGGAACAATTACTAAGAGTAGTTTCCAGATTGGAAGGAAGAGACAAGATGGAGGTCCCAATGTATGAAGGAAATATAGATGCCGAAGAGCTCTTGGATAGGATAAGATCCATGGACAAATACTTCGACTATGAAAACATCGATGAGGAAATAAGGGTGAGACATGTTGTCACCAGGCTAAACGGACATGGAACATTGTGGTGGGATGATTTGCAGGTTGGGACAAGAGGTAAATCCAAGAAGAAGATAAAGAGTTGGGATAGAATGGTAGCTAAGCTGAAGGCTAAGTTCATGCCCAAGGATTATCATATCAATCTATTCAAGAAAATGCAGAACCTGAGACAGAAAGGGATGAAAATTAAGGAGTACACAGAGGAGTTATATAGGTTGAACATCAGAACTGGACAAAGAGAGAGAGATGAAGAAAAAGTATCCAGATATATAAATGGTCTGAGATATGAAATCTATGATGAGCTCAACACGATGTCAATAAAAACAATGGAGGATTATTATCATTTTGCACGGAAGGCAGAGGAAAATTTGACCAAAAAAAAAATACAACGAGGGAGAGGTAAAAGCTTCGTCCCAAGAAAAAGAAAGGGATTTACCCATGAAAGAGAACATAAGTCTATGGACGAGACTGAGAAACCACACAATCACGCGGAAAGAGGAGGAAGTTCTCGAGAAAGACAGGGTGGTGGAATAAATTCTTTTAGAGGAAGGGGAAGAAGAGGAGGAGGAGTAGTGAGATGTTATTCATGTGGAAATACAGGACACATGTATTGGGAATGTACCGATAAAAATAAATAAGGGGGAGGCGAAGCTCACATTTTAGAAGCACAAAAAAAAGATGTTGAAGCAAAAGGAGAAAAGGATGGAAAATCACTGATGTTGAGGAAAGTTCTCTTAAAACTAGAGGCATAAATTGAAAGGGCAGTGCAGAGGAATAGTATTGTCAAAACAACTTGCAAGACTAAAGATAGAGTATGCAAGGTGATAATTGATAGTGGGAGAAATGACAACCTAGTATCCACATAGATGGTGGAGATGTTGGAGCTGGAGACAACTGAACATATGAAGCCATACAAAGTCTCATGGTTGTAGAAAGGACACCAGTGGATGGTTACTAAACAATTCTTGGTTGAATTTAAGATAGGAGGATAAAGAGATGAAATTCTATGTGATGTAATTCCCATGGATGTATGCCATATTTTGTTGGGAAGACCATGGCAGTTTGATAGGAATGTCATCCATGATGGGAGGAATAATACATACACATTAGAGAAGAATGGTAGGATACACATGTTGCTACCAATAGAGGAGAAGAGATTGAAACAGGAGGCCAACACAAGCATACTTCTCATGAGTGGGAAGGAATTCCTGAAGGAATTGAAGGAGGAATAGGAGATGCAATTTGCTCTGGTGAGGAAGCCTTACATGTACTTCGATGGAGGATCTTACTGAAGAAGTTCAGGAATTGTTGGATAATTTTGCTGACATAGTAGTGGATGAGATTCCTAACTCATTGCCACCCAATAGAAGTATCAGTCACCATATTGACTTAATACCAGGAGCAAGTCCTCCAAACAAAGAAACATATATTTTGACACCTTGAGAGATCGAGGAAGTGAAGAACCAAGTCCAGTAATTGTTAGACAAGGGTTTGGTCAGAGAGGGCTTCAGTCCCTATGCAGTACCAACCACGTTGAGTCCAAGAAAGCATGGAGGATGGAGAATGTGTATAGACTCAAGAGCCATTGACAAGATCACCATCAGGTATATATTTCCTTTACCAAGAATGGATGATTTAATGGACTGTTTAAGTGGAGCAAATTTCTTTTCTAAAATAGATTTGAAAAGTGGATATCACCTGATTGGAATGAGAGAAGGTGATGAGTGGAAAACAACCTTTATGATAATTTAATGTTTGTATGAGTGGCTTGTTATGCCATTTGGATTAACAAATGCCCTGAGTACTTTTATGAGGCTGATGAATGAAATACTGAAAGATTTGATTGGAAAGTTTGTGGTTGTATATATGGATGATATATTGATCTTTAGTAGGAATAAAGAGGAGAATTTGAGACACCTAACATGAGTGATGAGGAGGCTACAATGGGAGAAGCTATTGATAAATCTGAGGAAGTCCTCTTTTATGAAGACAAAACTCATTTAATTGGGTTTTGTAATCTCTTCAAATGAACTGAAGATGGATCTAGAGAAGGTGAAAGCATTCAAAGAATGGTCATCACCAAGGATCATGTTTGAAGTAAGGAGCTTCTATGGATTATAAAGCTTCTATAGGATGTTTATCAGAGACTTCAATGGAATTTGTGTGCCAATGATGGATATAGTGAAGGATAATCACAAGTCTTTTAAATGGATAGAGGAAGCCGAGAAGAGATTCAATATACTAAAGGAGAAAATAATAGAACAACCAATTTTGGTCTTGACGAATTTTGAAAAGACATTTTAGGTGAGATTTGACGCAAGTGGAGTTGCAATTGGAGTAGTCTTGAGCTAGGACAATAGACCTGTTGCGTATTTTAGTGAGAAGCTGAATGATACCAAGAGAAAATACTCCACATATGACAAGGCGTTTTATGCCATAATTCAAGCCTTGAATAAATGGAGACATTATCTTGTCCCACATGAATTTGTCTTGTATAGTGATATAACCAGGATTTACAATTCATAACCAGACATGAAAAATTGATTTAGAGGCATGCAAAATGGGTTGAGTTTATGAAAAAATTTACTTTTTTCATAAAACATATCACTCAGAGTGATAACAAGGTTGTTGATTGATTGTGTAGGACATGTTTGATTTTGCAGGAATTCCAGGTGAAGACCTTGGGGTTTGAACACCTTAAGGACATGTCTTGTGATGATACAGATTTCAAGGAAGAATACAAAGCATGTGAAAATCCTACGCTAAGAGACATAAGTCGGTGGACAGAGTACCTGATTCAAGAAGGATTGTTGTTCAAGGGAAATTAGTTGTGCATACCAAAATGCTCAATGAGGGATAATATTTTGAAAGAAAATCATAGTGGAGGATTGAATAGACACTTCGGCCATGATAAAATGTTTGCACAGTTGAGAAGTTCATAATATTGGCTAGGTATGAGAACAAAAGTGGTAAATTTTGTGAATAGATGTAGAATCTTCCAACATGCAAAAGGAAAAGGATAGAACGCTGGATTGTATCAACCATTTCCAATACCAGAGAGGCCTTAGGACGCAATAAGCATGGATTTTGTGTTGGAACTACCAAGAACGCAAAGAGGATTTGATTCCATATTTGTGGTGGTGGATAGATTTTCAAAGATGACACATTTTATCCCGTGACAGAATACATGTGATGCAACACATGTTGCAAATATGTTTTTCAAGGAAGTTGTAAGACTTCATGGCCTACCCAGAAGCATTGTCTTGGATAGAGATAAAAAATATGTTGGTCACTTTTGGAGAACACTGTGGAAGAAGTTGGGGATAGATTTTTCCTTCAGCTCAACTTATCACCCTCAGACATATGGGAAGACTGAGGTGGTAAAGAAAAGTTTGGGAAACCTATTGAGGAGTTTGGTCACTGAACACCATAATCAGAATTTGCATACAATGAGTCACCAAACATGAGCACTGGAAAGATCCCATTCCAAATATTGTATGGAATGCAACCCAGGGGAGTATCTGAGTTGAGAGACTTGGAACAAGGTGAGATTAGGAGTGCTAGAGCAAAACATTTTTCTGCAGAAATGCATAGGTTCCATAGCCATATCAAAGAACAGTTGCAAAGTTCTAACCAAGAGTACAAGTGCAGAGATGATCAACATCGTAGAGAATTTCAATTTGAAGTAAGAGATTAGGTTCTGACACATCTCAGGAAGGAAAGGTTCCCTAGAGGGACATATAACAAGCTAAAGATGAAGAAGATAGGGCCATGTAAGATATTGAGGAAGTTTGATGCAAACACCTATGAGATTGAGCTCCCAGATGATGTGGACATATCACCCATATTCAATTTTTCAAACCTATACCCTTATAGGAAAGATGACACAGAGGGATCAAAATATCGAAAGAAGGTCAAGTGGGAGAAAAAAATGCCTATAATTGGCAAGAAGACCAGAAGGAAGGCCTATTTTGAAAATTTGGTCAAGTGGAAGGGACACCCAGTAGAGGATTCATGTTGGGAAAATGAAGATGCTATCCAAAAGCATGGAAAGTGAGTGTAGGAACTCATGGACAAGAGTCCATGAATTTTTGTCAAGAGGAGTTTGATGCAAGGGCATTGTTGTCACTCGTATAGAAGAAGACCCATCATCATCTAGAAATTTGTACGAGAGATCAACGATGGCAGTTGCAACAAATATTTTGAAAATAGCCTTAACTCAGTGCCATAATTAATCTCTTGAGGCATGCTTGAAATCAGGCTGGGAAACTTTGGAGGCATGCTTGAACGATTACGAACGAAGTCGGAGATTCCACTACGGATATGGAATGCGACTGGTCTAGATAGTCATGTTGATGGGCGAAAATGAACGCTCGCCAACTGGAAGAGGGGATCCGGTCCGGGGTTGTCTAAATAACCCAAGCCGTTTGGGATGATCCACCCTGACAGGTTTAACGACTCTATTGGCCGATCTAAATCCTAGGAAAACGAAAGAAACTAACTAAAGGAACTAATCTAAATGAAAACAATAATTAAAAAAAAACTAATAAACAAATCTAAAATATATATACAGTCTATTGTCTATACTATACAGCAATAATTCTTATGAAACTAAATGCTCAATTATTAGTAGAGTTAAATCTTAATCACAAATGTACAAGCATTTACAGATTACATATTTTAAATGAAAACCTGCTAAAATCATTTGTAACTGTCCTATGACAACAAAACTATTTCTTTTTTTGATTTTTATAATTTTATGAGAAAGAAATAAAATGGAAACTCTCTAAGATGAAAAATTAAAATAATAATCCTAACTATAAATCTGAACTATATATATCTATCTAAACTACTTAAATAACTTAATAAACTAACCTGTAATAACACTTTCCAATTTATCCCTTGTAAATTATTCAATTCAGTTGTTCAATGGGAGGAAACCCGCACTAGATTCTTCACAGGATTCTCGTAAACAACAAGCAATAGTGCTCTTTTGAATATAAACAACAGAACAAACAAGACATAAAATTGACAACAATCTTATGATTTACAAATTGTCGCAGTTAGATAAATCCGTGAGCAAGATCTGTACAAAATGATTCATTTAACGAAGAACGTAAACCTTTAATTCCTTAAATTGAAACAAAGTAATTATTGTAATTTTAAAATAAGAGAGATTGGATATGGAAAACACATAAACCAAATCACATCAACCTACAACAAATTACGATAGCTAAAGTAGTCAGTAATTGATTGCAAACCGGTATGAAGAAAACTTGAAATAAAAGTTTGATATATTGAAAGCTAAAGCTGTTACAAGACATCAACTTTCATCCCAGTCTGTATTATTATAAATCCATAGTCTGGTTCTCCCCACAGTGATGATGAGTTCATTACAAAAAATGACAAGTATTTAAAGACCACAGGGTAAAACATCCCTCTGGGAATTATCAAAGCAAATTCCAAAAAATCTGGGAATAATCTCCCAAGTCCCTATTTTTGCCTATGACTAACAACTGAAAACTATATATAAACTGCTACAGCATGTCCCATTTGTCAATGAAATTCATAGGTACCTGTAAGTAGACAAGAATACAAAAGTTTAGATAATGTTTTATTGATAAAATTAACAAAAATCTAAATTTTAAGACTAGCTACATAATCTTGTGATTTTGTAGGTGGTCTAATTTGAACACAGAATCATTTTAAAATCAATCCAAAACTAACAGATCAGTATCAAATCTATCTTTGATACCAATCCAACTCATACACGTAATTATGCTAATTCAAGGAAGGCAACAATCGTTTGCAAATCAAATCAAACAGGAATCAATCAAAATAGTTTGGGGCCGACACAATCGTTAATCATATCAATCAAAACATAGCCACATGATTTTAGAAAACCAATCTTATATACAGGTCGAATGCAATCATGATCCAAACGAAAATATTTATTCAAACGAAACAAAATCGTTTCTGGTAAATCGAATTCAATAGGATTGTTTTGAATCTATTAAAAACAAACAGAACTAATCGAAAGAAAACCCAATCAACTACTTTGATTTAAGCATAGAAAATTGTTTCAAAAGAAAACCAAATAGAATCGAAAACAAACGAATCGTTTATACTAATCTGAGAACAAAAAAATCGCATTAACCAAATCATAGCTGTGTCCGATATTAACAGACAAATTTTCTGTACATGATTCATAACGATATCATTTTTGGTAAAACGAAAATAACAGAGTCGTTTTGAATCTATCAAAATGAACAGAGCTATTGAAATCAAATCCAATCGATTATATTAATTCAAACCAACTCATAAAAAAAATTGATATTGAAATTCATACCTGGGCAGTAAGAAAATGCTTCGATCATGACAACTTTGAATTGTGAAAGGCCCTTGCTGCCTCATCGTTTATGAAGACAATTGAACCAGTGGTTTTTTGTTTCTTCTCGTTGGCTTGAAGCCTGTCTCTCTCTTTTGACAACACTGTAACTTGTTCCTCTAACGATTTGATCTTATACTGCAATAGGGGAATGTCGGTGTAATAACGTTCAAGCCAGGCATTACATTGGGTACATGGTGATTGATAGGGCTTTGGCATCATAGGAGAGGGTTTGTTCAAGTTACCAGGGGTTTGATTGTGAAGCTTAATTCCTGGGTAGTTTGGATCATTTTTGAGGCAAGGAGGTAAGTTGGAAACATAGTCAAAGGGTTCCATAGAGCATAGGCCATGAGAATAGCGGTATTCCTCATTCAAGGAAATGCTCAATATTGGAGTCTGAGTCCTCGCTCAAGACTATTATCTTCTGATCAACGTTTTGCTTGGGCTTGTTCCTGGCACATCTAGATATCCATTGTGCATTTTTCTTCCCTTTACTGTTGACACCATTACCACCCTTACCCTTCTTCCTCACAGGCTTCTTAGTGGTCTTAGTCTTGTTTTTAGCACACGAGTCGGCCATGGTATCAGATAGGTCTACGTCGGGGCAATTCGAGGGTTTAACAGGGGGTAGAAGGATGTGAAGTGGCACGGCTGGTCCAACCAGAGTTTCAGTAACAACCACCTTGTTGACTTGAGCAGACTCGGGAGTGGCAAATCCATTCCTTGATAGGAAGGCTTGCCAACTATTGCCACTAAGGCTCAAATGGTGGACGATAATGAGTTTGATCAAGCAGTGATGGAAAAGGCTGCTATCAGCCTTCTCACGCTTGAATATTTTGGACATCTTGTAGAGGCTACGTAAAAGATAATGTGGCATATTTAGAGGGTATTCTATAAAATTCATCAATAATCGAAGATGATACAGAAATACCAAACCATAACAACCCTCGTAGGTCACAAACTGTTTAATAATTGCTAAAAGATCGTGCCACCTGGGTTTGAGGGTAGTGATAGGCATACCTCTATCACATGATATAATCTTCCTTGATGTGAATAGGAGTAGCCATGGCACCTCGTCTACTTTGGATTTTTTAAACCACCTTTGCCCAGTAGCTAGTAAGCCCGTAGGTTATATTAGGAATTCCTCATTAAGCTCAAGTTGTATGTCTCCGACCTTAACCCTATAACCATCAAAGGTGAGGGTGAATTGTTGGGAAACTGAAAGGTTGAAACCCTCAAATATTTGGATAAACACCATCTAGCCACTATTTTCCAAATCTTCGCGGGCATTGTCGAAAAGCAAGAGTGTTTGGCTGCCATTAGGCTCTATACGCACCACAAGTGCCATAGATAGGATACACAACGAGCAGTTTGAACGCACAATGGTTTGAATAGGGTAAACGTTGGACCGATAGCTCACAGGTTTCCTCGAAAACCAACAGAGGTAACTCGGGATAGGATGGAGGCATTAATGCCCGAGTGTGCAAGGGTGGTGGAGCTAGATCAGCCCATGCAAAATAGTCATTTCCAAATGTACAATCGACGCGACATATGGTGATTCAAATCGCTATTGCAATGTGTTAAAATAAATGCCATTCAAACAATTAATGAAATCTATGGTAAGTTGACCCAAAAATTTGCATAAGCATAGCATTTTCATAGTTTTAAAATCAAAACAATGATTCGAAATCAACACCAAGGGTTCGATCATAAAAAATATGTGTTGTATGAAATGATTACACCAAGGGTCTAACCACAATGTCAATGTGTTTTCATGAAACCAATGTGTCAAGGAAATCGATGAAAGATTATAGAACATCAAACCACCAATGTATTAAGGACTCAATGACAGTCATTATAATATCATCACAATCTTATAAAAATGAAATCATATTAGCAATTAAAGAATGCCAAATGAGTAAGGATCTTGGAGTCTTGCCAACTGTGCGACTATAATCAAATTGGAAATGCAATGAACACATAGACAAGAGTACCATAATAATCCAGTGACGATTTTAATGTGACTTCGAAATCAAAGTTTTCACGCTTGCAGTCATGAAAACAAGAACAAAGGTAGGTATGCAAATGCACGAAATAGTGTTGTTTTATTCAAAGATTGCGATGAAGATCAAGGGTTCCAAAACACTTGTGTAGGAAGCTTATAAGGATAGGATAAAAATGCGAAATGGCTGCCAACAATGGTGACACACTGGTAGAAGCAGTTATCTCTGCCAAAAGAATGAATTCAGATTAGGATAACAAGAATAATTCAAACTCAAAAACAACCAGAAAATTGTCTAAACATCATTATTAATCAATATTCCAACAGTGTTTAAAGGATGAAAATTGATAACACTCTTAAGACAAGCAAGCCATGATATTAAAGATAAAATCCCCAATACTGTTGACAGAGCCACTGCTTCCAGCAGGCATCCATAGCCTCGACAGGGTTTTCATTTTAACCCACTCTGACATCCGTATCCTGCCAAGGAGTTCCAGACCAGAATAAAGGACATTTTAAGGTCAAGAGTGTTAGAAAAACAGGACCGCAGAGCAATAAAATAAAACAAATGCAGAAACAAAACACAAAATACACACAATACAAGAGAGACACAGATTTACGTGGTTCACCCAGTGTGGGATACGTCCACCAGAGAAATTGCCAGGTCCTTCCTTTATTATTATCCAGCAAATGAAGGGATACAACGTACAACAAAACCCGCTGTAACTTCCTCTTCTTTCTCTCACAGTATCCTCTCTCAGAATACAATATTCACCCTCGCACATAGCCGCAATACATTTCCCTCATAAAAGAGGGTTGCCTTCTAGGGAAAAAACCCTAACATAATCTCTACCATTAGATTTGCGACCTTATAATGAATGGTCCAGATTTACAATGAAATTACAATATACTTTTATAAGGCAATTTTTGCTTCGGGGGCTTCGCCCCCGAACCCCCGCTGGGGGCCCGCTTTCCCTCGGACCCCGCAGAGGGGGTACCCCCCCTCTGCACTCCCCCGCATGGAAGAGTGTACATAATTCTGGGGTGTAAATACTTCATGGGGTATAAACACAGCTGAAAGCAAGGACCTCTGAATCAGGAAGATAATCAGGCTCCACAACCAACAATCTCCCACTTGGAGACTGATCTCAACAACTCC
>ML778738.1:211167-245918 GCA_009831015.1 Picea engelmannii
TTTTACAGAACTTAGTTGATTAGTAACCGTATTAAATTCATTTAAATGATCTGCAACAGACCCACCTTCTGACATCTTCATATTAAATAATCTCTTCATTAGAAATACCTTATTTGACGCCGAGGGTTTTTCATACAATTTGGACAATGCATCCATCAAATCCTTCGTTGTCTTTTCTTTCAAGATATTGAAAGCCACCGATGTTGCCAGGCTCAGCCGTATCGTTCCTAGATCCTTTCTGTCAAGAATCTCCCATTCTTCGTCCTTCATGGTCGTCATCTTCTTTGCTACTCCACTCAATGGTAGGAATAGATCCTTCTGATATAAATAGTCTTCCATCTGCATCTTCCATAACTGGTAGTTTTGGCTATTAAATTTCTCGACCCTAAACTTTCCATCTTCCGAAATTTGTCCCACTTGAACCAGGAACCCTCTTTTCTTGTGAGTTACCTTACGCTCTGATACCAGTTGTTAGAAAAACAGGACCGCGGAGCAATAAAATAAAACAAATGAAGAAACAAAACACAGAAGACACACAATACAAGAGAGACACAGATTTACGTGGTTCACCCAGTGTGGGCTACGTCCACCAGAGAAATTGCCAGGTCCTTCCTTTATTATTATCCAGCAAATGAAGGGATACAACCCACAGCAAAACCCGCTGTAACTTCCTCTTCTTTCTCTCACAGTCTCCTCTCTTAGAATACAATATTCACCCTCGCACATAGCCGCAATACATTTCCCTCATAAAAGAGGGTTTCCTTCTAGGGAAAAAACCCTAACATAATATCTACCGTTAGATCTGCGACCTTATAATGAACGGTCCATATTTACAATGAAATTACAATATACTTTTATAAGGCAATTTTTGCTTCGGGGGCTTCGCCCCCGAACCCCCACTTTCCCCCGGACCCCGCAGAGGGGGTACCCCCCCTCTGCACTCTCCCGCGTGGAAGAGTGTACATACTTATGGGGTGTAAATAATTCATGGGGTATAAACACGGCTGAAAGAAAGGACCTCTGAATCAGGAAGATAATATGGCTCCACAACCAACAAAGAGGTTTCATACTTACAAATTTTCATATACCCGACATTGCTTCGCTGCCAGCAGGCCTGTTCAGTACCCCGACGAAGTTGTCTTGGCGTCATGCATGCATTTACCTGCTACCAACAAACCTGTTCAGCATCCCGACAGGTTTACAAGCACTTCCCACAGCTCTTCTAATGATTTATTTTGTTTTTTAAAGATATATAATTGAGCGGGGTGACACAAAAAATTACGATATTTTAACACATTTTTTACAGACCTCAACGGAATTTTTCAGAACTGTCCTTCATTAAGATCCAAAGATGGTTTATTTATGGAACCAACTTTCTGAGGCAGGGAGACATCTTCTGATTCGTTCCTTTTAGGAACAGGGAAAACATAAAAATATAATAGATGATCGTGACAGGTTTTACTCACAGATCGAAATCAATTAACTTCTTTCAAACAACAGTCTTTACTCAACACAGATGTAAATTTCAGAAGTATATAATTGATGTTTATACAATTTTTTAGCAGTCATTTTAGTGAAAGAATTTTCTGTTTTCCTTGTCTGAATAGTTCCAAAATTCAGGTATGTGTATTTCCAAAAAAAAAAACTGATAAGTACAAGGGGAAAAACGAAAACAGTAAAAGAAAAGAAAACAAAAGAAAAATATTTACGTAGTATACACAGGGTTGTCATCAAGCGAAATATCTTTTCAGAGCTTGGCCAGTCACCGGATAGGTGTTAGGTTGCCCCTCTAAACTCTATAATCGGAAAGAGCTAGGACCCAATTTCTCAGTGATTAAAAACGGTCCAAGCCATAAATTTTGAAATTTTGTGTGCTCTCCCTTTCCCTCATGTGGTTTGTCCCATTTCAAGACAAGATCACCTACTTCAAAGTTCCTATCAGAGGTAGAGTTAGAATCAAACTAGATTTTGACCACTAGTTGATGCTGATCTAATTTACGTTTAGCTTGGGCTCTTACCTCTTCTAGATTGATTAAGGCGTTAATCTGGTTTTCCAAAGGGAGATAGTCCTCTTCTTGTATTTTCTGCGATAGTTGTAGTGAGGGAAGAAGAATGTGTGGTGGTAGAATTGCTTCCCTGCCATTGAGAAGAAAGAAGGGAGAGTTACCTACAACAGTTTTTGGTGTTATCCTATCAGCCCAAATTGCGTTTAACAGTGCATTGTGCTAGTTTTTGTGATTCTCAAATACCCTTCTTTTGATGATTTTAATCAATTTCTTATTTGTTGATTCTGCCAATCCGTTGCCCTGGGGGTAATAGCTGGCATAATACTTCAATTTAATTCATTTTTCTAAAGTGAACTTGCTCATCTCAAGAGACAAAAAATAAGAAGCGTTATCGAATACTAAACAATCAGGGATACCAAAATGAGTAATAATATTTGAATTTAAAAAGGCAATTACCTGACTGGTATTCATAGTTCTTAATGTGGCAGCTTCAGAACACCTGGTGAAATAATCTGTGGCTGTTATGGTAAACTTGTGTTTCTATGAGGATGGAGGATTGATTGGGCCTATAATATCAAGGCCCCACTGCTGAAAAGGGTATTCTACTGAAATAGGCTGGAAAGGAAAGGTTGGTTTTTGTATCCGCCCGGATGCTTTTTGACAAATAATACACTTGCGACACAAGGCATGGGCATCTCTAAAAAGTGTGGGCCATTAATAACTAGATTTCAAAACTTTATGGGCAGTGGTGTAACCACCAAAATGCCCACCAGCTTCTCCTGCATGCAATTCTAGTAAGACTTTTTATGTTTCGTCTTTCTCAAGATAGCACATCAGTACACCATCAAAATTTTGATGAAATAGAATACCATTAACCAAATGAAAGGAGGCAAACTTTAATCTTAACACTCTTCTTTTAGTGGGGTCCAAGTGACGGGGGGATGACCCATGTTCAGGAAAGAATTTTATATCGTCATACCACGGGCTAACAGAGTTTTGTGCACAGCAGATTGCATTTTGATTGTGCTATCCTAGGTTTGACATATTGTTTTCTTATTGTTGTCCTGCTACTGAATCAGCAACTAACTTGTATAACCCTTGGTCTCTCACTATCTGTGCTGGGGTAATTTATATGTCGTACTCCTGTAAGGAGGTAACCCAGTTCGCCCTCTTTTCGCCTATTTCTTTTTGTACCAACAGATTCCAAACGTCTGGGTAAGGGACAATAATTTTCGTCCTGGATTTCAAAAGATAAGACCGAAAGTTCTTGACTTATTTGAAAACAACGTAGGCTTGTTGATCTACCGCTGGGTAATTAAGTTCCACACCTTCGAAAGAAAATCTCATAAAGGCAATGGGTACTTCATAGTTTTCAGCGTTCTTTTGAGTTAGGACGGCAATGTAGGAATGGTCAGAAGCAAATGTGTAGAGCGTGAAGTCTTGTGAAAAGTCGGGGCTCATGAGAGAAGGAGCGTCTATTATGGAATTTTTTATCGAATTAAAAGATTGATTTTCTAAGGGTCCCCAATGATATTGTGCATCTTTCTTAATTAAATTATATAAAGGTCTGACCATTTCAGAGAAACTGGGGATGAATCTCCTAACAAAGTTTATCTAGCCTAAGAAAGACTGCATAGACTTTTTGGATGAGGGAGGGGGGAGTTTCAAGATGAATTGAGTCCTTTAAGGGTCGATAATCATCCCTTTTCTTGACAAAATAAATCCTAAGAGTTTACCTTGTTCTACTGTGAATATGGATTTTTTTGGATTCAAGGAAATGCTGTAATTACGACATCATTGTAGAACAACTCTCAAATGAGTTAGATGATCGGTTTTGTTTTTTGAAAATACAGTAACATCATCTAAGTAAACTATGACGGACTGATTGATTAAGCCTCGGAAATCGATGTCCATCGCTCTTTGGAAAGTGACATCAGCATTAATCAATCCAAAGGGAATTTTTCGATAAGCGTAGGTGCCCCATGGAGTGTGGAAGGTAGTTTTAGGTTGGTTTGGAGGAGACATCAGGACTTGGTTGTACCCTAAGAAACCATCCAATAAACATAGCCTCTCAGAACTAGATACCTGTTGAAGGATCTGTTCCATGGGCAGGACAGGATAGTTGTCTTTGTCAGACGCTCTATTAAGGTTTCAGAAATCGATGCATAGTCGAATTTCCCCACTTTTCTTCCAGACAGGGACAAGGTTAGAAACCCATTGAGTGTGCCTAACTGGGAAAATTATCTTAGCATTTAGGAGTTTATTTAATTCTTTTTTGACGGTCGGTTCGAGCTTAGGGTGCATTTTTCTTAATTTTTGTTGAAAGAGAAAGGTTTGGGGTTCCATAGGAATGACGTGTTGTATGATGCTAGGATCGAAAGTTTTAAGGTCATCATACATCCATGAAAAAACATCTTTAAATTCTTTAAACAATTTAATAAATGCAACTTTTTCTTGTTCAGAACACCCAAACCCTAAATTAATGCATTGCGGATTGTCATTAGTTCCTAAGTTTACTTTTTCATATGATAAAGAGGAACTATTGGTTTTACATTTGACCAATTTTTTGAATTTATCTTGAAGATCATAAAACTTATCTAATCTAACTACATATTTAGGGATCGAATTTACCATGTCCGATGAAGATTCAGGAGATCTCAGATCTGGTATTACCGTGAAGTCGTGCAAATTGTCGTCGTGAGTTCATTCGTCGATCACCGCACCTTGAAAAGTTTCTTCCATATGCAGGAAGTTAATGATCTGTTGATCGTCATCGAAGACTTGTCAGTTCGTGATGTTGTTGAGAATGGATGGCCTGAACAACAGTTCGACCGAAAAAGCATTTGGGGACAAGCCTTCTGCAGGAAAGAGTTTGGAAGCTACATTAGCTAATAGATCAACTTCAAAATTATTCAATCTAGGAATAGAATTTATATTGAAAGAAGAAAACTTATCATTAAATTTCGTAGCTCGGATTGGTATATTTTAAGATGCGGAGACAAACAGTGGATAGAATCTCTTACCTATCTAACCACAATTTCAGAATCACCAAAGACAGTCAAGTTTTGAATGTTCATATCTAAAGATTTTCTGAGGCCCTGCAGTAAAGCCTCATATTCTGTTGTGTTATTAGTACATTCAAATTCTAACCTACATGAAATCAAGGTTTTGTTACCTACCGGATCAATAATAACACAGCCTGCACCAACTCCTTCTTTGGACTTTGACCCGTCAAAATAAAGAGACAAAATCTGATTTTTATCAGGTGCATGAGACCATTGTGTAGAAGTGGCTGGCTGCACATATGCTACAATCTTGGACTGTTGTTTTGGGTTGGTGATAGCTGAAGTCTCGGAAATGAAATTTCCGAAAAAGGTATCCAACCCTTGTATTTTGGGTGAATCACCAGAAGGTGTAAATGGTTCATTGGGATCATTCAAATCTGTGACTGTGAACTTAAGGTAGCGTTCATGATTTACCTTTATCTTGTTGGGCTTGCAGTTCTCTGGAAGCCATAGGTGAGACCAATCTGTCGCAAAATAGCCATGTAGCTACTCCGACCAGTCCCTGCTTAGAAACAGACTATACACTTCTGGAATATCCACAACAATAATATCAATCACTTGATGAACTTTGGGGTTAGACGATAATCTTATAAGCACATTCCTTAATTCTCCTATGACTTTAACACTAGTTTGATCAAGTTGGATGATTTTTAAAGTGGATGGTTCAACTTCAGCATTGATCTTCTGGCACATAGACCATGGCATCACATTGGAAGATGCCCCTAAGTCTACCATACAGTTGTGCATGTTTCTATTAAAGATTTCGAAAGTTAAAAAAATGGAGGTACATTTCTGTGAGTACTAAGTGTGGAAGCTTGTGGCTTTCTACTCGTAGTTTCTAAGGCTAACTTATCTACATTATTTACATTATTTATAGGAAGGCTTCCTTTATCATGAGGATTAGGATTAGTTTTAGTGGAAGTCTTCTGAGGAACTTTGTTCTAAACAACCTTGTTCGAATTACCATTTTTGCTATTCTGTGTGATATTTTGTAACATTTTTTGTAGCAGAAACGGAAATTTTAATAACTCATAAACATAAATGTTGGTCCTTAACTTTTTAAGATCTTCAATTAAATCATAATCTAATTTGGGGTTTACATGACTCTGTTTAGTCTCAGCTGGTTTAGATTGCTTTGGGGGAAAAGTTGTAGTGTTTTCGGAAGAAGGTTTGTTTGTTGTCTAACTCCTAGTATTGTAGGGATGAATTGTCTCGAAGTTAGCTTGAAAGATGCTATCTGAGAAATGTCCAAAAACGTTCGGAGAAGATTCTTCTTTTTGAACTGTCTCTTGTTCAACTAATCCTCAGGAATCTCAGGAGGCATCAAGTTATCCTGGGCTTCTAGAATTGTTTGAAGGGCATATTGCAGACTTTCTAGATTAAGGCCCTCGGTATTTGGATTAGGTCGGTTGGTGGGAAAAGGCTTCCTGAACGGGGGTTTGTAAGGCCCTTTGCTCGAGGAAACTTCCTCGGCCATCCTTTTCAAATCTATAACTTGATTTGACAGTTTTTTAACGACTTTAGTTAAGTTTTCTAAATTTGATCTTTCAGATTGTGTTTTATTTTGAGCAGGTCTAGGGAGGATTTCGATCTTCTTTTTGGAAGATGAACTAGTCTCTGTTTCATTGCTAGTAGCATCTTTTAAACTAAGGATGTCTTTTTCAATCTGGCTGGCCTCTTCGAAGGCCTCTAACAATGTGGAATTTTTAGATCGTTTAACCAAAATGGCTATACTTTGATGCAAGGCTTTAGTATAGTATGCTATGATAAGATTCTCGACAGGCATGGAATCTGTAGGGATTCGGTTCTTAAGTGTTAAGAATCTTTGATTAAAGTCTTTAATTTTCTCTTTTGGGTTCATTCTTAAGTTAGAAAGCTCCATGACTAGGACTTCTGGAGACTTACTATCTCCGAATTTTTCCAGAAAGCATGATTCGAATTTCTCCCAAGACACAATGGTATGGGGTTGTTGGGAAAAATACCAGGTAGAGGCTTTGCCCTCAAAAGTGTAGGGGAAAAAACTACAGACTACATCTTCATGCTCGACATTACGGAGTCTTATGGCTAACATAAACTTTTTAATGTGATTTTCAGCGATCTGTTTAGAGTTAGGGTCAAACTTGGGAAGCCACTTCTACGGATGTTTGGGTAAGGGATGTTGTGCTCCAGGTAAGGCTACTGCATCCTGGTCGATCCAAGGTCTAGCAGGATTGTTCTAGTTGTCCATTGGTGTAGGCGGTGTGGAAGGCTAAGAAGGGGAACTGCCTTCGTCAGAAGAGTCTTCTCTCTCGAAGAAGGGGATGATGGAGGTGGTGAGGGTGGTATTCTAGATCCTCTTGTAGCAGGATTGAGGATCGGATATGCAGGGTTCAAAGTAAGGTTAGTTCCTCCAAGTTATTCTTTGATATCATAGAAATCTAAAGGTTGGTCGAAAGGCCTATTTGGTTTCCTTAAACGGGTGAAGGTATTATGTGTTCTTAAGAGAGATTGTCGGACAATCTCTTGTATGTCGCCACCTATAGGATTTGGGGTTATTGGTTCGACTATGATCCGTAGATCATCGTTTGATGTGGTTGCTGTTTGAGGGGGGATGTTGTCATTTGAATGACTTCTTGTCACTATAGGTGAGCGGTTAGGTGGTGGAGGAGTCTTACGACTGCCTTGTGCCATTAATAAATTTCAGGCCCTCCTTCTAGTGCCATTTGTTGACAGGCGAAAATGAATGCTCGCCAACTGGAAGAGTGGATCCGATCCGGGGTTGTCTAAATAACCCAAGCCATTTGGGATGATCCACTCTGATGGGTTTAACGACTCTGTTGGTTGATCTAAATCCTAGGAAAACGAAAGAAACTAACTAAAGGAACTAATCTAAATGAAAACGATAATTAAAACAAACTAATAAACGAATCTAAAATATATATACAGTCTATTGTCTATACTATACAACAATAATTCTTATGAAACTAAATGCTCAATTATTAGCAGAGTTAAATCTTAATCACAAATGTACAAGCATTTATAGATTACAGATTTTAAATGAAAACCGACTAAAATCATTTGTAACTGTCCTATGACAGCAAAACTATTGCTTTTTTTATTTTTATAATTTTATGAGAAAGAAATAAAATGGAAACTATCTAAGCTAAACAATTAAAATAATAATCCTAACTATAAATCTGAACTATATATATCTATCTAAACTACTTAAATAACTTAATAAACTAACCTGTGATAACGCTTTCCAATTTGTCTTGTGTAAAGTATTCAATTCACTTGTTCGATGGGAGGAAACCCGCACCAGATTCTTCACAGGATTCTTGTAAACAAGAAGCAGCAGTGCTCTTTTGAATATAAACAACAGAACAAACAAGACATAAAATTGACAACAATCTTATGATTTACAAATTGTCGTAGTTAGATAAATCTGTGTGCAAGATCTGTACAAAATGATTCATTTAACGAAGAAGGTAAACCTTTAATTCCTTAAATTGAAACAAAATAATTGTTGTAATTTTAAAATAAGAGAGATCAGATATGGACAACACATAAACCAAATCACATCGACCCGCAACGAATTATGATAGCTAAAGTAGTTGATAATTGATTGCAAACCGGTATGAAGAAAACTTGAAATAAGAGTTTGATATATTGAAAGCTAAAGATGTTACAAGACATCAACTTTCATCCCAGTCTGCATTATTATAAATCCATAGTCTGGTTCTCCCCACAGTGATGATGAGTTCATTACAAAAAATGACAAGTATTTAAATACCACAGGGTAAAACATCCCTGTGGGAATTATCAAAGCAAATTACAAAAAATCTGGGAATAATCTCCCAAGTCCCTATTTTTGCCTATGACTAACAAATGAAAACTATATCTAAACTGCTACAGCATGTCCCATTTGTCAATGAAATGTGTAGGTACCTATAAGTAGACAAGAATACAGAAGCTTAGATAATGTTTTATTGATAAAATTAACAAAAATCTAAATTTTAAGACTAGCTACAAAATCTTGCGATTCTGTAGCTGGTCTAATTTGAACGTAGAATCGTTTTAAAATCAATCCAAAACTAACAGAGAAGTATCAAATCTATCTTCGATACCAATCCAACTCATAAAAGTAATTATGCTAATTCAAGGCACACATCAATCGTTTGCAAATCAAATCAAACAGGAACGAATTGAAACAGTTTGGGGCCGACACAATCGTTATGCAAAATCGTATCAATCAAAACATAGCCACGTGATTTTAGAAAACCAATCTTATATACAGGTCGAATGCAATCATGATCCAAACGAAAATATTTATTCAAACGAAACAAAATCATTTCTGGTAAATCGAAGTCAATAGGATTGTTTTGAATCTATTAAAAACAAACAGAACTAATCAAAAGAAAACCCAATCAACTACCTTGATTCAAGCATAGAAAATTGTTTCAAAAGAAAACCAAATAGAATCGAAAACAAATGAATCGTTTATACTAATCTGAGAACAATAAAATTGCATTAACCAAATCATAGCTGTGTCCGAGATTGGCAAACAAATCTTCTATACATGATTCATAATGATATCATTTTTGGTAAAACGAAAATAACAGAGTCATTTTGAATCTATCAAAACGAACAGAGCTATTGAAAGAAAATCCAATCGATTATATTAATTCAAACCAACTCATAAAACAAAATTAATATTGAAATTCATACCTGGGTAGTAAGAAAATGCTTCGATCATGATAACTTTGAATTGACAAAGGCCGTTGCTACCTCAACATTTCTGAAGATAATTGAACCAGTGGTTTTTTGTTTCTTCTCATTGGCTTGAATCCTGTCCCTCTCTTTTGACAGCACTGTAACTTGTTCCTCTAACGATTTGATCTTAGACTACAATAGGGGAATGTCGGTGTAATAACATTCAAGCCAGGCATTATATTGGGTACATGATGATTGATAGGGCTTTGGCATCACAGGCGAGGGTTTTTTCAAGTTACCAGGGGTTTGATTGTGAAGCTTAATTCCTGGGTAGTTTGGATCATTTTTGAGGCACGGAGGTAAGTTGGAAACATAGTCATAGGGTTCCATAGAGCATAGGCCATAAGAATAGGGGTATTCCTCAGTCAAGGAAACGCTCAATATCGGAGTCTGAGTCCTCGCTCAAGACTATTGGCTTCTGATCAACGTTTTGCTTGGGCTTGTTCTTGGCACATATCGATATCCATCGTGCATTTTTCTTCCCTTTATTGTTGACACTAGTACCACCCTTACCCTTCTTCCTCACAGGCTTCATAGTGGTCATAGTCTTGTCTTTAGCACATGGGTCGACCATGGTATCAGATAGGTCTACATCGGGGCAATCCGAGGGTTTGACAGGGGGTAGAAGGATATGAAGTGGCATGGCTGGTCCAACCAGAGTTTCAGTAACAACCACCTTGTCAGCTTGAGCAAACTTGGGAGTGGCAAAGCCATTCCTTGATAGGAAGGCTTTCCAACTATCACCATTGAGGCTCAAATGGTGGACGATAATGAGTTTGATCAAGCAATGATGGAAAAGGCTACTATCAGCCTTCTCACGCTTGAATCTTTTGGATAATGTGGCATATTCAGAGGGTAGCCTATAAAATTCATCAATAACTGAAGATGATACAGAAATAACAAACCATAACGACCCTCGTAGGTCACAAACTATTTAAAAATCGTTAAAATATCATGCCACCTAGGTTTGAGAGTAGTGATAGGCATACCTCTATCATAGGAAACAATCTTCCTTGATGTGAATAGGAGCGGCCACGACACCTCGTCTACTTTGGAATTTTTAAACCACCTTTGCCCCATAGATGGTAAGCCCGTAGCCGAGCTTAGGAATTCCTCATTAAGCTCGAGTTGTATTTCTCTGACCTTAACCCTGTAATCGTTTAAGGTGAGGGCGAATTGTTGTGCAACCGAAAGTTTGAAACCCTCAAACCTTTGGATAAACACTAGCCAACCACTATTTTCCAAATCTTTGTGGGCATTGTTGGAAAGAAAGAGTGTTTGGCTGCCATTAGGCTCTATACGCACCACAGGTGCCATAATTAAGTTACACAGTAAGCAGGGTGAGCGCACAATGGTTTGAACAGGGTAAACGCCAGCCCGATAGCTCACAGGCTTCCCTAAAAACCAACAGAGGTAACCCGGGATAGGAGGGAGGCATTAATGGCCAAGTGTGCAAGGGTGGTGGAGCTATATCAGTCCATGCAAAATAGTTATATCCAAATTTACAACTGACGACGCATATGGTGATTCAAATCGCTATTGCAATGTGTTAAAATCAATGCCATTCAAACAATTAATGAAATCTGTGGTAAGTCGACCCAAAAATTTGCATAAGCATAGCATTTTCTTAGTTTTAAAATCAAAACAATGATTCGAAATCAACACCAAGGGTTTGATCATAACAAATATGTGTTGTATGAAATGACTACACCAAGGGTCTAACCACAACGTCAATGTGTTTTCATGAAACCAATGTGTCAAGGAAATCGATGAAAGATTATAGAACATCAAACCACCAATGTATTAAGGACTCAATGATAGTCATTATAATATCATCACAATCTTATAAAAATGAAATCATATTAACAATTAAAGAATGAAAAATGAGTAAGGATCTTGGAGTCTTGCCAACTGTGCGACTATAATCAAATTGGAAATGGAATGAACACATAGACAAGAGTACCATAATAATCCAGTGACGATTTTAATGTGACTTCGAAATCAAAGTTTTCACGCTTCCAGTCATGAAAACAAGAACAAAGGCAGGTATGCAAATGCACGAAATAGTGTTGTTTTATTCAAAGATTGCGATGAAGATCAAGGGTTCCAAAACACTTGGGTAGGTAGCTTATAAGGATAGGATAAAAATGTGAAATGGCTTCCAACAAGTCGTTAGGTTAAGTTTTTAGAGAAGGCAAGTAGCTAGGGGGAAACACTAAGAACCCTCCGATAATTATAGGTTTTGTATGTCGAATGAGGCTAATCAGTAGAATAGGAGATAGGACAAAAATCCTAGTTTTTAGTTTTTATTTTGGAATCACAGTTGTAACCATTTTTCACTTATGAATAGAACAAGGGAAATTGATCCAATGCATGGTGTGAACATTGTTTTCAATTCTCTGTATTGTGTTTTCATGAATGAATGAATCTCATTTTAAGCAAATGGAACTGTGAATGTTAGGATACGATTCAATTGTTTCTCTTCTGTTGAAGTGGTGCAAGGAGTGCACACAAAATGTATAGAGTCTGTTGACGAAATCTGTTTCGGTTCCAAAGCTCATAAGAGATAACACAAAACTTTCCCTTTGCAAGGAGTGCAAGGAGACTAGTGTAAGGAGTGCACTAATTCGAGATTTGACTATGTGTCGAAGGGACTTTGCAAGAAGTCAGAAGAATAGAAGAGGGGAATGCTAGGAGGGTGAAAGGAGTTTCTCTTTGAGAAATCCTAAGGATTTGAGTTATCGAAATCCCTGAAACACAAGGACTGCATGGGAAATCAAAGTCTTCATGAGACCAAGATTTGGAGGAGTCAAAGGGAGAACGCTAAGAATTTGAGAAGCCTGAATCTGAAAATTGATTTGAGTTGTTGGATCCAGGAGATATCTAGACCGTTGATTGTCTAGGGTGGAATATCGACATTTTGGAGATTGAGGGATCAGAGGTGAAAATACTTTCGACTTCATGAAACATGGAGTCCCTAAATCATCATGATCGTAATATATGAGGAGAGACCTGGAACGTTTATCCAGTGCCATATCAATTTCATCTATTGGGAGAATGGAGGCAAGGGTACTCCAAAGTCGCGAAACCCGAAACATCGACTTGATTGCAGTCATCAATCAAGGGAAGATTTGGGCCATAGATCTTGGGTCATCATGATTTTGGCTATCGGGTGAACAAAGGTAATAAATCTCCTAGGGCCGCAAAATTGCGATGTGCCTTTCCTTCAAGTGTGTGGTCACCAGCAGTGGTCAAAACAAAGAGAGGGCTTAGCTGAGAGGAGCTAGCACCCGCTTGGTGTTGAGGTTCGAATGACGCTTGGGAGAGAAGCCGCGGGTCTCAAACGACCTACACGTTTGGAGAAAGGACCTATGAAAGTGGGATTGGGGTCTAGAAGAGACCCAAAGAGTCAATTAGACTCAATATCTTTATCAATCCTAGACCGGGAGGTCACCTAACCCTTAGGAGAGAAGGGGGGTATGCATCATTGTGGAAGGAATAGGAGTCAAAGAACTTTGAAAATTAGAAGCAGAAGCTTTGGGATTGGTGTGAGTGGCTGACATGGATTTAGCATCAGCATGGAAGGTTCCAATCACACCATCAACAACATGAGAAGCTACTAGGGTTGTTGAGGTAGTTGTGGTAGAAGGGATAAGAGAGCAAGGGATCAATTCATAAAGAGAGCTCGTTTGCAAATAAACAAGATCTAGGTGTTGAGTGTGACTAATTGCCTTCTCTTCTGTGACAACTCCACCCATGGAAATATCATGGGAAATTTAACTGATGAATGATTTGGTGAACCATTCAACCAATAAATGATCAAGAAGGTCAATTTTGATCAAGCATCTTCTCCATCTCCACTCATGAATGTGATTAGAAATGTGAGTGGCCGAAGATTGCTTAAAGGAACTCAAAATATTGGTTCCTGTCTCATAGTGGATTGGCAGTTGGTAATGTGTGAGAAAATCCACGGTGAGGGTGTTGAAGTCGTTAAAGAAGCCTCACGGTAATTCTATGTACCACTTTGCGGCCAAACTCGTGAGAGTTCGTTGGAAGTGTCGTAATAGAATGGAGTCATCCATCAAAGAGTTGGATGAAAACCAAATGTGAAAGGTCATAACATGATTGTGTAGGTCTTCTCCCGGTCGACTTTCAAAATTGGGAATGTCGGATGGTAATTTGGCTGGTATAATGGGCCAATGGGGAGAATGTAAGATAGGATAATTCAATATTCTAGACAAGTCACCAGTACGATCACCAATTTTTTTATTGGATAAATCAGTGATTGCGTACATAAACTGATCTCTTTAGATCCACCTAGATCTAGAACAAAACAAGACAGGACATGACACTTTCCCTAAGCTTTAATCATTGAATTTACTATCAAACAAGAGATGAGTGACATACCTTTGAACATCTCTTCCTTGTATCTTTTTTTTCCTTCCTCTGTTCTGGTTCTCTTGTAATATTGGATTTGCAATGAAACACAAACCAACCAAAGTGAAAGAAAAAATAGTATATTCAATGAAAACTTACACATGTGACCAAGGAGTCATGTAATTAAATGAGAATGATTTTATGGGAAAGAAACATGCCACTGTATTATATTAAGTAAAAGTGGAAGATACAACCAAACAACCTTGATGTTGCAAGGTTCCCTTTTTGTGTCCCTTTTCTCCAACACACACACTTGTTCCAAACTTTCATGAAGAATATCCACAATAAATCGATGGAACAATAAAGACCTCAAGCATCAATTAAAATAGAATCCCTCACACAATTCTTAGCCTATTCTTTCATTAATTCCTTGCTTACTTGTTTGCTTAACCTTTTCCATGAGAAACCCATTATTATATAGGAGAAAGAGATATGGTTAAAGAGATTAGGATGATCCCACCAAATTAGAGAAGTGAGTAGGATCCCAACCATATGGATGCCACCTCACATTCTAGAATATTCCCTTCTAGAACCTTTGTGAAGTTCGACCTTTTATTAGTCTTTCAATACTGCCACACTCTGGCTATAGGACAGCCTGTGAAAACACCGCAAGGGAGTTTCAGGACAGACTGCGGTGATCAGGCATCGTCGCACTATATCTTATGCTTGTCCCGCAATGTCCTTTCTTAACAAGGTTTTGAAGAAGAGGAAGCTAGTCACTTTTCTCATGAAGAAATTTTCTTTTGGGAGCTTGAACACATGCTATAGAAATATCATTGGGATGACTAAAATAATGTGTAACAATGGGGCAGACCCCAAGATCGAGTTTTCAGGATAAGGTAAATAAAAATCAGTCCACTTTAACCTTTGAGTACTTATACAATATGTAAATTTTTGATATCATCCACAACTTTAATGTCTTTGTTTTAATCAACGGAGCAACACTATCAATGAAACCATTAGTACTGGAAAACAAAGCATTGATAGTGAAACACAACCAAAAGGTCATGGTGCTTCCCAACATCCCCATCCAAGTGGGGTGCATCCCCAAGATGTTTCTGTGACTGAGGCCCATGACGGTAAAATGGTTGTATATTAATCATATACTTAATAATTTTGGTCTTATAAATTTTATACTTCTACTTTTTATTACTTATAAATTTACAATTTTGTCGTTATAATTTTTTTCATTTCAATGGAAGAGAATTTCATAGTTGAGCCTCCTCGACATGAAGTTGATCAAGAGAATAGTGCAGCCATTCCAATGGTGCCGACTAGTGGACAAACATGTAAATAATTACATTACAGAGGTTTTTTTTAATATTAATGAACTACTTCAATGATATTTAATAATTGTCCATATAAGTTTAATATTTTTTGTTTTTGTAGGTGATGGCCCCTCACAACAACCTCCATGCCATGGGTACGAGACCAGACATGCTCGGCATGAAAGGAATGAAGAAACATCAACTTCTAAAGAGCACTCACTAAATTAATACATGAACATGTATGAATTACTTAAGAACTGGAAAACATAAAAGAAGACTAAAAGAAATTGATAATGTATAATAATTTTATAAGACAGATATATGTGCATTATATATCTAGTATATTTGTAACATATTTTGAATGATAAATCTCAATTATAATTTTTTTTTTATGACATATGCCTTTGAATGTAAACCTCATTTATAGCTTTACAATCACATTTTATCACTTTTGAAGTTGTCTTCGTTGTTTCTCCTTCAGATAGAGGGAGGTTTTCTCCAAGATCAAACGGATCCAATAATTTATTCTAGAAACCAAGAGGAGCTTATTCATGCCATCTCACGTGTGTGTGTGTGTGTGTGTGTGTCACTATTTAATCTCCTCTTGTATGGATTTTACAAAAAAGAATATCAATGGTGTTTACTATTTTCAATCTTGTCGATTTTAATTTCTATTATGTTTTATTGACATGTCTTATAATTATTTTTTAGTTTTTACTTAAAACTAAATATAATTTTTTTTTTATTTACTACAATATGAAGTTCACACATTTTTATATGCTCTAGATGTTGTATCAATACAATTCTACACATTAGAATATCAAAGATTAGGTATGTCTTGTCTTTTTTCTTCTTTTTATGACTTCTTAAAGTTCATTTTTTTTTTATGTATTTTTACATTACCATCATTTGTGGGATACTATGAGGCCATTCATTCTATATAATGAACCACACATAGGTATGTATCATATACAATTCCATTTAGTTCATCATATCATATGATTCACATAGTTAATTTAATACTTCAAATTCATTTTTTGTGGCTGTGTATGAGTAATCCCCTGGATATCATAGTATAAGCATAAACATAATTATGAAATAGATTATTTGAAATGAGTGATATATAGATACCACTTCTAAGTAGAATAACATGATAGTTCGATGACTGGTAAGGAATAAGAGAAGCACATGGAATTTGTACTAGTAACTCCATTGTATCATCTTAGAGTACTAGTATATCAAGTGTGATTGATTATGGAATATGTACTATTATTGTTTACATAACCTGTTTTTAATTTGCATTGGCATATGCATAGACAATTTAGTGTACATAGACAATTAGGCTATGTGTTTTTAATGTGAATTGGCATATGGATAAACAATTTTCATGGCTCTAGTTTCCACTTTGCAAAATTTTATTTTCCTTGGTTCCATTAGTTTTCTCTTCTTTTTCTAAAACATCGATTGTTTGACATACTTTAGTTGAATTGAAATATAAATTGAAATTGTGTTTATGTCTAATTTTGATCTCTATTTATAAGTGTCTTGTGCTTTTCATTTTAATAGGCTATCCTCAAAATTGACCATAAAACAATATTTGCAAAAAGAATACATGGAAAAGAACATTGTCAAAACAAATGTAATAGCAAGAAGAAATAAAAGCAATCAAAATTTTGAATAGACTACTGTAATTGTGTTTGATTCCCTCAACTCCCTTCTTAAATAAAATAATTTCAATGGCTTGACATTTGTGCCTTCTCCAAAGATTTCAAAAACCTGATATGCTTTTTTCAATTATTTTTCGTTGCTATCATGTAGAGATATTTTCTTTGACCTTCATTCTGTTTTAGTGCTACTTCTTTCATAGTGGTTTTCATATTCAATGCTATGGACTCAAACTATACAAGAATAAAATTGAAGAAGCACACACTCTTGCATGAATCAAATACTTTTGCAATGGAAGTAGATGGAGCCCTCTCACAAGACTTTATTCTTATTGCTCACTTGTTGTTCAATTTTAAAATTTTCTGCTATGATGTATGGGGTTGCTTATTTAGTTTATTCACAATCTTGCTTCATTTCTATAAGAATTCAATGGAGATATGTATAGAAGTCATTTCCCATTTATGGATATGCTATGTTTGAATAGATCCAATGTTATCATATCTATGCAAAATGAATTCAGCCCATAATTCCTCCAGGATTTGCACAAAGTTCATGATCATATGGAATATTTGCAAAGAATGACCATACCAACATCCACACACATCATTGATGGTGCTAATGGTTTGTGGTGATATTGTTTTGCATCAAATGGTTATCTAAGTGGTTGAACATTAGTATTTTTATTTGGTCCTTTGGTTGAACTTGTTATTTTAGAACAACTTATATCTCATGAAAAATCCATGTTCTAGTTCAAGATTCTGCACTTTTTTTTATAATTTTATATGAATTTCTCAATGCTAAGGACTTCTTTCATTATTTTTTCATTTTTCTTCTAGTTTAGCCCAATGTTTTCTTGCATTTTTATGTCCATTGTGAAACAATGATCACATATCAATATGTTTGTTGATTGTGCTTATACATGCACCAAAATGTATATTTCCATATATTATTTCCCAATTTTATAAGGGTTACAAGTTGTACATATAGCTATGTTAATAAAGATATTGGTAATTTGGAAATCAAATAAAATACTAGAAAATCTTAGGATACAACTCCATTGTAGTTGATGTATTCAAAATTGAGTTGGTTTGAAAACTTATAGTAGGAAATTGCAAATCATGTATCCCATTTGTGAGAAGAAATTCATGTCTAAACTATGTTATCATGGGTATTCCTTGCTAATTGTGTGCTCTCATCAAATTTTCTTTCACATGTTTGAAAAATTTTCATGAAATAAAATCAAACAATACTCACATTTAAAAATGAATGAACCCATTCTGTATTACAACCCTCAAAGGAACTCTCTTTCATTAATCTTTATGATTATTTTTTAAAATAGATATATTTCATCACTCTTGTGACAAATAAGAACATCGATAGTATAGATATTTCATTGCAACTATCAACACTTTGTCTCTATTGCAACTAATTGTTCATCACAGAAACTAGGATAGGTTGTTTCTTTTGCGATGAAGAGCATCATTGATAGTATAGATAGTTTGTCCCAAATATCGACACTTCGTCGCTATTGCGATGAATTGTTCGTCACTATTGTGACGAATTGTTTGTCGTATAAACTAGGATAGGTAATTTTTCTTGCGATGAAGAGAATCATAGATACTATTGATAGTTCATTGCAACTATCGACACTTCGTAGCAGAAACTAGGAAATGTTGTTTCTCTTGCGACGAAGGGGATCGTCGATAGTATTAATAGTTCATCACAAGAACTATTAGGTTCTTTGTAAGAGAGACAAAGTATGGTGATTGTCGATGATACCTTATACTTGAATAGTTTGTCGCAATAACTACTTCGATCGTCGCTCTTGCAACGAGAATCCTTGGTTGTCTTTCTTGCGATGATCGTTGTTGGTCGTCTCTCGTGCATTGAGCACCATAGGTCATATCTCTTGCGACAAGAACCAAAGGTCGTCTTTATTGCGATGACTTCCTAGGGTCATCGCTCTTATGGCGTTATCTCATGTTCGTCACACTTTCCACAACATGTGAAGCGATGTTTTAGGGGATCAAGTTTTGTTGCAATCTCCATGACATAACTTTGTAAGAGCGTCGAAATGGTCATCGCAAAATGACCCAAATTTACTAGTGGTTCACCCTTAAAAAGTAAATAAAAAAGAAGATAACAAGATATTGATAAAAGTAACATTTCTCTTGATTTTCTTATTTAATCCCACACACCTTTAACACAACCCTCTATAATACCACATGACTACACTATGTTACAAGAATCAATTATAAGTGACTTAGTGAGTATACCAGAGAGGATACATTAAGTAGTTATATTATACCCTTCCCTTACATCATAAAAGTGAGTACCATGAATGCTATGTATAAGAAAAATATGTGAATTTGAGAGGTGTATCCATGTGCAAGAGAAATTATTCATTCCTTTATAATGAAATGTATAAGAGAAAAATAAATTAACTAACCCCTCTTGAATCCTCTTTAAGATAATGGATGAAATATTGAACTCTGTGGTTGGGAAGGATAGTTAGATATCTACCTCTATTGAGGTTAACTGATGTAAACCAATCAGAATAGTTCATTATACCCCATTCAGACATAGGAATTTTAATATTTTTTAGTAATATTGAATTGGGGTGAGAGTATATGATCTGATTAAACTAGGAAATATGAATTAGATCAGGCTTCAACTATTAGAATTACTATTAGTAAATATGCTTCAATTTTGAATCCCAAAATTTCAATATTACCAACAATGTCAATGGTTCTGATGGAAAGGTTTCCATATTTGTAAGATAAAGAACCAATAAGATTGTTTTAGGATGCTTTGTTACTAGGGTTATCCTTTTTTTTCTTTTCTCATTGCTTCATTTCATATTAATGATTCCTCAAATTTATTAAAGGATGACAATTCTTTGATTTGTTTTGATAGAATTTGTGGCCTTATAAATGCTAATTCTACCCCCTTAACCTCATATGTAAAATAAGGAAATAAGTGATCAATTAATGCTATCTCCAAACTGCCAAAACAATAATTAATGTTGAAAAGTATTCCAACAAAATATTCCCAAGAAACATTCCCAAAGGTTGAAGGGATATTGAAAAATATTGTCCCAATAATGTACAGTAAACAAAGAACCCCATAAGGGTAGGTAACCATGTCAAGAATCTATATACAAATATTTTTGGGGAGTGGAAGGGAAATGTATGTTAAAGGTAAGGGTAGGTTAGGATTTTAGGTTTAGGATTGGTAGGGGACACCTTTTCTTTGGATTATAAAGAAAAAGATAAAATGAGGGTTGTTGTGACCACAACAGGTCTTTGGATTTACAATGTGGTGGATGAAAGAATTATGAGACATATAGGTAAACTAGATATATTATTCATACCTACCCATGAAGATACGTGTTATACATATTTCTTGCATAGTATCTTGGATCAATTTTGTGCACCATTTCATGAATTATGCATTAACTACAACCTAAAGTTTCTTGTCCTTGTTGTCTTGCAACTCTAGTAACATGGGTGATATAAAGGATTTCAAGCCCGCTACGTTGTATTTATGGCCTTCGAGTGATTTCCATAGTATCATGGCTAGTAGGAGTATGATCCCACTATAATGGAATTCATTTTCGAGGTCTTACACCTCTAGGAAATATTTGAAAAATTCATTCAGTAAGTAGCTTTCCCAAGATATTGTGACTCCTTCGATGCAACATTTTACCACAACTATTACCCCTATTGGATGTTTATTTTTTGCTATTTGTGGGAGGTATTAACCTCTAGGAAAACCTTTGTGCTTAGACAATAATATTTTGGAAGCAAGATAACCATTAGACATATGTGGAAATACACTAGAAGAGAAGTCAACGCAATGACAATAATAATAAAGAATTATAAGCCTCCAGAAAGAGAAGTCGACCTTACATGAAAATTCACTTGGAAAAAATAGTATATAAAGAGGTAAGGGGATAACTCATTGACATACACTCACTCACTCTACAATCAAGGTGCAAGTATAGAAGGAGCAATAGTTGCAAAAATTCAGCAAAAGGAAGAAGGAGGCGCAAGTTTGAGGAAGGTGACACAACAACTACAATGGTGAAGTCTCTCCTTTGTCAGTCTTTCTGGTATCTCTCTTGTGTGTTTATCTTGGTAAAGGTACACTCTCTTGGTATTGTGTTATTTCTACAACCATGTTGGTATTTCTAGATAGGGTTTATCTGATAAGACTTTCTTCATGTACATAATATATCTAGGAAAAGGTTATTGTGCTCGGGGGTGGCATGTGTTAGTGCCTATGGTTGGGTGACAATGTTGTAACATTGTCTATTATGGTAAAACAAGAATACTAAAATTTTAACATGGAATCAGAGTTGGTTTCCTTAAGAAAAAAATAACCAATGGAAGGAAGATCATCATGTTCCCCTATTGTCAAGCTCATGAGCACTTACAAAAGCTTCCAATAAGGTCATCTAAGAATGATACATCTTTCCCCTGGATGAGATCTCCAAAATTCAAAAGTTAGAAAATTAGGGTTTCCTCATAAAACCCTAGGTAAAGACATTTGGGAATTTAAAGGATGAATTTGGAGCATATCCTTGAAAAAAGGAGGTTTCCTTGGCATAATACACTCACTGGTAAGTCCAAAAGTCATTTATGTAAAGTTTCAATTTTTTGTCATATTTCTAGATCCCAGGGTAGAATGACTTCCAACACTAAGCTTTATGAGAAGTTTGAGGGTGATAATAAATTCTGAGGATGGAAATATAGAGTAATTCTCATTCTAGGAGAGAATGACCTATAAGGTTTCATTGAAGAAGAAGTTCAATATCTATATGGAGATGAGGCTAAAGCAAAGCACAAGAATAACCTGGTTAAAGAAAATAGGATTATTGTAGATTCTATCAAGGATCAGTTGATCCCTTATGTATGATCATTGAAGACTCCAAAGTATATGTTTTATGCTTTATCTTGATTATATGAAGGAAATAATATCAACTAGAAGATGGCATTGAGGACACAAATCAAGAATGTGTAGATGCAGAATTCAAAAACCATTTAATCCTACTTCACGAGGGTATCTCAAAGCAACGAACAACTTGAATCCATTAGAGACACAGTTCAAGAATTTGAGCTAGTAATAACTACATTTAATGGTCTCCCAAAGTATTTGGAATAATTTATTCAGGGAATCTATTCCAGAAGAAAACTAACAAAGTTAAGCAAGCTATGGGAAGATTTCACTCGAGAAGAAGCTATATTGGAAGCAAGTGAATAAAAAGTTTGGTGATGAAGAAAACTAAGCACTAGCAACAAATACAAGAAATGGAAAGAGAATAAAAAAGGTTCATTCTCACAAGAAGTTTCAAAGGTCACAAAAGGCACAAAAGACTCAAAAGGATTATTCAATTTAAAAATGCTACAGTTGCAAGAAGATGGGACACATTGCTAGAAACTGTCCTCACATAAAAGATCAGATCAAAAAGACGAAAGTACAAAAGACATCATGCTCATGATGCAATGACAATGAACCTACTAAGAAGAAATAAAAATAATATGATTCAAGTGAAGAATATGTATTTATATCATCTCTTATAGGAATAGACACTCATGGAAGTGACACATGTGTTTTTGATAATGGTTACTCTAAGAACATGATCAGTTACAAAGATTCTCTTTCAAGTTTGGTTGTGAAGGATTCACCTCATAAGGTGAAGCTGGGTGATGACTATCAATATCCCATTAAAGGGGTAGGAGAAGCCTCCTACAGATTGGATTCCAAAAAGCCTATGAAGATGAAAGATGTTTTATATGTATTTGGTTCGAAGAATAATCTCCTTTTTATCTCAACATTGGATGAGAAAGAATTCACAGTTTCTTTCATTGATGGTGAGTGAAGTTCTTATGTGGTCAAGAGGAAAGTCTATTGATGATGTTATTGTGATTGGTGTTCAAGAAGGAGGGCTATACAAATTAAAGGGATACTCAGATTCAAAATTAGTTCAAAATACAGTAAATCAGAGTGATCCGTGGAATATAATACTTTCTCACATACATTACAAAGAATTATTGATTGTGAGAAAGATGGTGACATGTTTTCTAGAGATTCAACTAAATCATGATGGAATATGAAAGGGATGTGCACAAGACAAGAATGTGAAGATTCAATTTCCAAGAAGTTACAACAAAGCCAAAGGAGTTTTGGATATCGTGCACTCAGACATATGTGGACCGATCGAATACATGACTTCACTTAGAGGGTATGTATATTATGCCTCATGTATTGATGATTTATCATGTAAAACTTGGATTTATTTCTTGAAAAAAAGAAGAGAAGTATTAAACAAGTTCAAGCAATTTAAAGACCTTATAGAAAATATTTCTAAAAAGAAGATAAAGATATTGAGGTCAGATAATGGAGGAGAGTTAACATTAGATGACCTCAAAGCATTATGAAAATAAGTTAGGATTAAGAGGGAGCTCACTACTCCCTACAATCCTCTGCAGAATGGTGTGGAAGAACCCTAGGGATGAGCGACACTTGGACGATGGAGATTGTTCAAGAGGATTGTCATTAAAATTAATTAATTAATAATCAGGAAAGTAGGTGGGTCTCATTGGGCTATAAATGAAAGGGAAAGGAAGGAAGAAAGGAGGGGATCGGTGAGCGTAACGTTACGCTGCCAAATTGTGGTTGACGAATTTTCTTGTGTGGAGTTGGGTGTAACTCAGCTGTGATTTTGAGTGGTATCTCAGCCGTTGAGGCGAGCTGAGACGCTAGCGATTTTTCTGGTTCTTGTGTGGCCCCTTTGCGGCTCAGGGGGCTAAGGGGGAAGAAGAGTACCCCTAGCGTTTGGCTGGGAGGTACCGGTGAGCCTTCAGTGGTCGGCAAGCAGAAGGGGCGCGGGACGCAGCGAGGAGCGCGGGACGTCTCCGAAGCGGGCGTGTGGCTAAGGCATGCTTTTTAAATTCTGGCAAATTGTTAGATTTGGTTAGCGTCAATTTGTTCTGGCGATTCGTCTTGTTAATGCTTGTTGAAAAAGAAAAAGGGAAAATTGTTATCTCTGCTATACTTCGTCAATTCATCTATTTTTATTACCCTTGGCAAATTCTTTTCTCCTAGCCGTCTTGCTTGCTGTTCTTGACATTTCCATCCATCATTAGTTACGGCAATTTTTCCCTTCTAAGTGGCTGCAGTATTAGTTGGGACTGGGTACTCTTCCACCGCTGGACTCGGTTCGTTTTATTTTACCCTTGGGCTGTGTCTCCGTCAAGCTGTGCGCCATTTACGCTTGGAAGAGATTAAGTTTTTACCTGGTAATTCGAATGGTAGTGGGACTCTGTCTTTCGGACTGTGTATTTGTCCTTATGAGTTCATTGTTTTAAACTGAACCTTCCATCATGTAGAAAACGATTGTTGAATCGAGCCTTTACTAGGTCGTAAGGGCATTAGATTCCACCATCTTATAGTTGACCTTCGAACATCCTTTACGCCCCTACGCTCTGCGCCCAAATTTTACCCATTCTCTGCGTCCAGGTTTACCTAATCGCTGCGCCCAGGTACACCCTTTCTCTGCGTTCAGACTTACCTCCCATCTGCGCCTCAGATTTACCTTAGGTTCAGAGTTACCTTAAACCTACGTTTTAGAATCTTTGATCTTCCTTAATTTCGCTGTGGCTTAGATTATTGTTACATAGGATGGTTTATTGCTATATTTTGTGAGAGTGTTTATTAATATTGTGACCTACGCTTAAATTACAATGTCGCTTGTCCTCTAAATAACAGACAGCTAGGTTGATACCTTAACTACTTTTACATAGGGTCCCTCCTAGTTATTTAATTAATGGCATTTAAATACAATACAAGATGAGCATAACTGTGGAAAGATTTATGTAGTCCTTTACCTATATTATTGTATCGTTTTTAATTACTCGGGTCGACTTATGGGTCGCTTTCTCATATAAATTATCTACCTTGTTTTAAGCCACTTGATTCAACTTGTATCTCACTTCTTTTTATAGATTATCTACAAATGTTCATGATTTGATACTTTATTGGTTGGGCAATGATTGTAAGAAGGAATTTGACACTTGTGTTGGGTAGGAGAACATCTCTCTCTCTCTCGACTGTTGGTTTGTTAAAAAAAATTCCTTGTGTCCATGTGTCCTTGGCGTCTTCCATTTGAAGTTTTCCTATTTTAACCTGGGGATAAGGCCAGCAGCCTGTGTGAACGTTAGCTGAACTTCGGTTCTACGTCTAACTAGTAATACTCAACGCCCTCCCTTTCTGTGTTAAAAAGGAAATAGTCCAAATGGATCCTCGCCCGTCAGGTCTGTTATCTTGAATTTTGTTTATGTCGTTGAATGTTATCTTGAATTTTTTTTATGTTGTTGTTGAGTAATAAGTATGGTGGCTTGTCCTGGACTTACGTAACCTGCTTACCCAAGTTAGCATTTTAGGGTGGTTGATCATGTGATTAATGTTGGAATTGTGTTCTGTTGTCGGAGTCCTTTGGTCACGCGCCCTCCGCAGGGAGCACAGTTGTTATTCTCATGATGTTCCCTTGACCGTGGTCAGTTAGTCGCTTGGTCTGTTGTGTCGGGCGGGATGTAGACACCTCCATGTTCCTCAGAACAGTCGCCATCCCTGAGAACTTAAATGGTTAAAGACGATGGGAAACTGGGCTTGAGCGTTGCTTATGTGTCTTGGAGGTCCTAACCTTGCAGGGTAGGAGGGGCGGGAGGTCAGTCGTATTTGTCAGTCAGGCTTACTTGTCACTAAATGTTGCATTATGCACCTTATGCCTATGGTCCTACATTGTTGTGGTTTCTCGTCATGTGCCTTTAGTCTTTTTGGGATGAACATCGTGGATGCGTCTTGTCAGTCGTCCAGGGCGTTGCTCAGTTATGTGTGTTTTTACTTCTCCACGCGCGCACACACCTCAAACACAAAAAAGGAAAAAAAAAAAAAAAATTGCACCTATCACTAAAACGGTTGTCGTAACGAGGCGGATCGTTACATGATCCATGGAATATAATACTTTCTCACATACATTACAAAGAATTATTGATTGTGAGAAATATGGTGACATGTTTTCTAGAGATTCAACTAAATCATGATGGAATATGAAAGGGATGTGCACAAGACAAGAATGTGAAGATTCAATTTCCAAGAAGTTACAACAAAGCCAAAGGAGTTTTGGATATCGTGCACTCAGACATATGTGGACCGATCGAATACATGACTTCACTTAGAGGGTATGTATATTATGCCTCATGTATTGATGATTTATCATGTAAAACTTGGATTTATTTCTTGAAAAAAAAAAGAGAAGTATTAAACAAGTTCAAGCAATTTAAAGACCTTATAGAAAATATTTCTAAAAAGAAGATAAAGATATTGAGGTCAGATAATGGAGGAGAGTTAACATTAGATGACCTCAAAGCATTATGAAAAGAAGTTAGGATTAAGAGGGAGCTCACTACTCCCTACAATCCTCTGCAGAATGGTGTGGAAGAAAGAAAGAACCAGATGACAATGGAAGTAATAAAGAATACAATTTATGTGTTTATCGATTCATATATGGGGAGAAGAAACCATGACTATTGTATATGTGAAAAACATAATTCCTCACCATATACTTGGGAATGAGACACTAGAATAAATGTTTAGAAAAAAAAATATAGAGGTTAGCCAGATAATAATATTTGGTTGTCTAGTATATTTGCATGTTCCCAAGGATAAGAGATTGAAATTGGATCCTTCAGGAAAGAAGGGTATATTTGTTGGATATAGTGAGACATCAAAGGCATATAGAGTCTACATCCATTTTCAAAGGAAGATTGAGACTAACAGATATGTTACCTTTTATGAGGATGAAACCTTCAGTAGATTGAGACAGACTCATAAATATGAGGTCCATAATGAGGAGCCTGAAGCTCCTAGAGTTGTAGAAACAAATATAGGTAATGGCATTGTACCAGAAGAGTATGTTCCAGAAGATCATGATATGGAAGAACTATAGAGACCTTCATATCCACCCAGAGATATGATTACAAATAATATAACACAAACTTTGTCTTGGGAGATTATTCAGGATGTAGAGAAGTATGGTTCTCCAGATGAAACTTTCAGAGAAAGTAAGAAATTGTGATTCTAGCTACATGGCATTGCTAAGTTGTATCATTAAAGAAAAGCCTACATTTTATGAAGAGGCTACAAAAAATTAAGTATGGAAGGATGACATGATTGAGGAGTACTATTCCATTATGAATGATGATGTTTGGGATGTGGTTCTAAGACCAAAAGAGAAGGTAGTGGTGAGTTCAAAATGGATCTACAAGAAAAAGAATTCAACTGATGAAAGTGTCGAAAAATATGAGGCAGGGCTTGTGGCCCATGGTTTTTCCCAAAAAGAAGTAAAACATTATGAGGATAAATTTTCTCATGTGGTAAGATACACTTCGATTAGAGATATATTTGTGATAGATACAATAATGAAATGGAAGGTACACTGGATGGGCGTGAAGAGAATTTTTTTGAATGGTTTAGTAGAAGAGGAAATGTATGTGGAGAAACCACAAGGTTTCGAAACACATGACGTGTAGACACATGTGTTAATGTTGAAGAAATCCATGTATGGATTGAAGCAAGCACCCATGACATGGTATGGGAGAATTGATAGTTTTATGATGAGATTGGACTTTACCATGAGTAAAGAAGTTTCCAACCTTTACTACAAGGTTTTGGATTGTGGACCAATGATATTACGATTATATGTGGATGACCTATTTCTAACAGGATACGAGAATCTCATAACTCAGAGTAAGAGGAAGCTTTATACAAAGTTTGAGATAAAATACCTGGGTATGATGCATTATTTATCAGGTCTATAGGTATGGAAGAAACCAGATGTGATTTTTATTAACCAAGGAAAATATACAGTAGAAATCCTGAAGAGATTAAAAATGATGGATTCTAAATCCATGCCTACACCGATCATGAAAAACTTGAAGTTATTGAGTGATACATCTTTAGAGAGTGTGGATACCTCCATGTATAGAAAGATGGTTGGTTTGTTGATGTATTTGAAAAAAACAAGAACAGATATATGTTTTGCAGTGAACACTTTGAGTCAGTATATGGTTGAACCGAGACGTGTTCACTTAATGGTGGAAAAACATGAATTGAGGTACCTGAAAGGTATAGTTGACTATGGAATCATATATGTTTCATATTTTGAGATAAGACTGCAAGGCTATGCTAATTCAAATTGGGTCAGTAGTGTCACAGATTGGGAGAGTACAATAGGATGTTGTTTTAGTTTCAGTTCAACTATAATCTCGTGGCTCAGTAGGTAAAAGACTTGTGTGGCACTCACTACGACTGAGGAATAATATATGGAAATATGTTAATCTAGTTGTGAAGTTGCGTGGCTTCAGAAGTTTCTTTCAGGGTTGTTTTATCTCGAGTTGGAGGTGACTTGTATCTTCCGTGACAACCAAAGTTGCATAAAATTTTCATAGAACCAAGTGTTTCATGACAAGCCAAAGCATATTGAGATCCAGTACCATTATATTTGAGACGTGGTAAAAAAGGGAGTACTGAATCTCTAGTATGTTTCTACATATGAGAAAATAGCCAATGTGTTGACCAAGCCTTTGTCGAAGATAAAGTTTGAGTATTTCAAGGAAAATCTTGTCATGGTCCAGAAGGACTTCCCTCATAAGAGGGAGTGATGATTTACATGTGTGATTCCAAAGGAAATAGCATGTAGAGTATGGTAGAAATGGGTAGTCATTCAAAGGCACATTATTGGATGTGGCACTAGTCCTCATGACCTTGCACAAGGTAAGAAGTATGTCGAGCCTTCGGGGCTCGTAGATGCCCAACTTTAAAGTTGGAGTACCAAGTTGTGTGGTTGGAGGGTTCCTATCCTTGGGCTAGATGGCTATTGTGTGTGCACTAGATCACCTAACCCTCATGTATAGATTCCTAGTCATTATGGACTGGATTCTTGGTCTGCCAACCAGAAGGGCTAGCCAAAAGGGATAATTGTCTAGATAATGTGTGAGATGGATAGTTGTGTAGTTTGTTTTGTGTGATCTAGATGAAGACCCATAATGAAATAATGTTTGAAAGTACACTGAGACCAATAAGGTATGAAAGGATGATGAGGTTGTGCCCACTAGAGAGATGCTACATATGATGATTCCCTAGATGCATGAAAATGATGTATAGACTCATCAGATAGAATGTGTGGCTATTATGCTGATACTTGTGACATGATATGTGAGATCAAGGAATATCATGTGTGGATATGGTGATGCTACCCGTAGACTAGTCTACAGGACCATTTTATTGGTGGTAGTCTTGTACATCCCATGTATGGATGTGATTGAGACTACTAGACGAAGAACATCATGGATAATACCTCCCTAGCTAAGAGGGAGTGTTGATGCTTTGGTAGTTGCAGGAGTTATTAAAATCCAAGATAACATTTTTTATTAGAGAAGAATATTCCATAAGCAAGAGAACCATTAAATAGATGTGGAAATACCCTAGAAGAGAAGTCAGCCCAAGGAGAATAATAATGAATAATTAGAAGGCTCCAAAAAGAAAAGTCGACCCCACATGGAAAGTAACTTGGACATAATACTATATAAAGAGGTAAGGGGATACCTCATTGACATACACTCACTCACTCTGTAATCAAGGAAAAAGTGTAGAAGGAGCATCAGTTGAAGCGGTTTAGTGAAGGGAAGAAGGAGGCGCAAGTGTAAGGAAGGTGACATAGAAACTATAGTGGTGAAGTCTCTCCCTTTTCAGTTTTTCTAGTATCTCTCTTGTGTGTTTCTCTCGGTAAAGGTACTCTCTCTTGGTATTTTTTTACTGATGTAGCCGTGTTGGTATTTCTGGCTAGGGTTTATCTGATATGAATTTCTTCGTTTATGAAATATATCTAATAAAATTTTACTATGCTCAGGGGTGGCATGTGTAAGTTCCTATGGTTGGGTGATAATGATGTAACATTGTCTATGGTAAAACAAGCATACCAAAATTTTAACATTGGAAATTGAGCCTTCCGACATTTGTGTAGTAATTTTAAGTCTAATATTAGTGTGGCAAATTGAACCTTGTTGGTGTTTATCTCGGAAATTACCCCTACTCTTAACCCTCTATGTGTACCAGACTTTGTGTACACATCCTCATGCGATACATGCTTATCCTTTAGTGCTTCATCAAGATCATTTCCTTGTGAAGGAAGGTATGAGACTAGGATCATCACATTGAATAAGTATGTATTATCTAGCCATAAGAACCTACCTTAGAATCTGCTAAGTAAGACTAAAATGCATGCATTGATGGACATGCTCCAAAAAAAATGTGGGAAATCCACCAATGTTAGTATCCTTGATTTCTTGAGGGGATTGGGCCATTTATGGTTCAACACTCTTTGTTTTTCTTCTTCCCATTGAATCACTTATACGTATGAGTTGAAGCATAACTCTGGGAGTTACACCTCATCTCATATATTTTGATCTATATATCAAAGTTGGGGAACCTTTCCCACCCGAAGGATTATAAAACCTACATTGCTTGGTATTTATTCCTTTGGCACATGTTTTTCCTTGACCACATGGAAATTATTTCATGCTTTGGGTTTGCTGGCGGAAACCATTCTCCTTGATGATTTCTTAGCAGCTCTACTTTTTTTTTTATCACCTCTTTCTCAAGAGATCTATTCTTGTGTCATTTTGGCAATTGTTCCTTGGATGGGATATTTTTACTGAGTGGGTTTCATTACTTTCTCACATTATAATTCTCTTAGAGATCTGAGTTCTCTTCTCTCAGCTCTCAAATATATACTTGTATTTATCTACAAACATAATGGATAGAGGTAGTGTTTTTTAACTTTAAACGCTCGGTGTGTGTCTTTCCCTCTACAATACTTGTAACGTGCCTACTTCCCAACACTGCAAAAGTACGTCTAAAATTATCCTTCATGGGAAATTATGAATTTAAAATATTGTTTAATGGATAAAGAATAATCATAAATGCACATGCAGTAACTGAGAAACATGCATGATTATAAAAGAAACATTTAGCAGGACATGCACAACAATTAAAAACAAAAAAATGTCATAAACTCATCACAAAGATAATTTACATAGTGGAATATAAATTACAAAGAGAACATAGAGAGAACTTATATTTATCAAATATTTCACCAACTAGATGTAGACTTCAGTCATTCCACCCAACATTAGGGTATGTTGTACATAAAATATCTACAATAGGCCACTTTTGATATGAGGCTATGAATCCATAAGGATGGGTCTTAGGTTGACTCTAAGTTTCCCAAACTAGTTATCAATAAAAATCACATAGTTTTATCAACCACACATCAATCCTAGTTTTCCATCTCTCTTCCCTTTTAGCCTGCACAACCTAGAGAAATGAACCGCCTTCTATGAAATTCAATCCCTTAAGATGTTCCACCTCTTTCTAGGGCTTTGGTGATACTAGTTAGGAAGTCTCAATGCCACAAACTACAAGGATTCTCAGTTGTGGATAGTCCTTTCACAACTACAAACATTCTCATGAACACAAGTATCAATTTCTCGATGGAAATACTAGTATTCAATACAACCAACTATCCATGGCTCGTTTCCATGTCCCCAAACCCAGAAAAAGAATGGGAAATAATGAATTAGGTATAAATTTGAATGGGTGAGTAACAATTGATGAACGAATGGAGTAACCCCCAACAAGAAAAATCAGGTTTTAAATAATCACATTCCATAATTCATAATATGGCCTCTACCAAGAAGTTCACGTAACCCTTTTTTCCACTAAATTCAATATGGGTAATTGAAATAAAATATAATAAAATATCTTATATCCTTTAGCCCCCTCTCCCATGGAATCATAGCCCCCTATAACTATGTTCTTGTTAGGGATAATTTTAGGGGCTAAATTTCACTCATGGGCTAATTTTCCATGCTTTTTCACAAAACAAAATTCACCATTGTAAAAATGATTCTCCCAAATTCTATAGGATAAAATTATTTTACCTTAAAAATTGCCAAAATTTTATACAAACTATAAAAAATACTTAGAAATTTGAATATTTTTACAAGAATATTACCAAATATTTTATAATTGGCATATTAAGAACTAGTAAGATTCACCAAGGTTTCTAAATTTTAAAATAAATTTCCATCCTCAAAATTATCCCTGGTGCTTGCTTGTCCATCTTGCAACCAATGATGTATTTTATTATTAATATCTAAAGTATTACATTTCTGGGCTCTTAGGTATTTTCAACTTTACAAGCACTCAGGCATTTTCAACTAATAAAAAAATGCATTATTAATATAGGGAATTAAAACTAGGGTATCACATTCCCCTCCCACTTATTTTGGAACTATCCTTGGTGCATCATATACAGCTATAAAATAAAAAATATTCAAAAGTCTCCAAATCATTGTGGGTATTCTTTTCACATGGAATCATCATGCTCCCATGTAGCATCTTCAGGGCCAAAACAAATCCAATGAACCGTAATCGTATGGGTCGATTATGGATCACCTTGACCTTCATGTCCAATATGCACAATGGATGGACCTAAAAGTCTCCTTTTGGCTCCATCTAAATCAATTTCCAATCAATGACATGGTTGGACGTATCAGACACATACATTTTTAGCAAAGGGATGTGAAATATATTGTCCACATTCATGGAAGTAGGAAATGCAAACATGTATGCATCTGGCTCTATTTTGTCCAATATCTCAAATGGACCACAAATTTGGTTAGTATATTTGTACAAATGCCCAACTTTAATGAGTTGTTCTTGGGATTCACTTTCAAAAATACATGCTCTCCCAATTTAAATTCTCTAGTTTTGAGGTTCTTATATGCATAAACCTTATTCCTATCTTGTGCTACTCTCATTTTCTTTTTTTAATTTTAACCATATGCTCTTTGATCTCCTTAAGCAATTTTGGCCCAAGTACTACTCTATATATTGGGTTATCCTAACTCACTGGACTATTGAACTTTCTACCATACAAAGACTCAAATGGGCTCATCTTCAATGAATATTTATACCCATTATTGTAGTAAAACTCAACCAAATGCAAGTAATCTTCCCACTTAGATGGATTATGATCTAGGTGCATATCAGTGGCCACCCACCTATCCCACTGGCTCAAAGAAGAATTTTCCATTTTGACAATTTTTTTATAGTTTCGGGTCTCAAACTTCTAGGGCCATTTTGAGGCCCTAAAAGATGTTTTTTTTTTGTACCTTTATAGGGCCAAGTGTTCCAAAAAGATGCCCTAACCTTTGAAGGAAGTTGTACTCCTTGGATAGAGCTTTTCTACTACGTGTCAAAACACAAAAAAATGAGATCGTATGCAAAATTTACGCCCTTGGTAAGTTAATGTATCAACTACCCCCATTAGGACCCAGAAATGTAATACCCCTAGGCAGAACCCCAATTATAATGTAAATGTAAATGTACATATAGGCTAGTGACCCATGATATTTTGGGCTAGATTACCTTTTTATATATGTATTTTGAGGCCAACTTGTCCATGTGGCTATTAGGATAGAGAGACAAAAACTAAAAGGCTAGTGAGCCTATCTTTGTAAAATGTGATCATAATCAGATATTAATAAAATGCATCACTCCTGTAGACCAACCATAAAAAAGAGTATGGGGGGATAAAATCCACTAGAAAGGGAAAGGGGGGATAAGGTTATAGAAAAGGGTCTAAGACAAGGGGGGATTAAGACAAAAGGAATATTATATTAATATTCCTAAAGTATAAAATATAACGTATGGATATTCATTTATCCTAGGTTACTAAGTGGGAACATATCACCATGTGAGGGGTCCATTTAGTTCTCAACATGACAAGTGTCAAGTTGGGAGCATGCACATATATTTGGGGAAATTAGTTCATTTTCCCATTAATCCTTCATCATTCTTAGCATTATTCTCTCCTACCATACATAATCTCATGTTTCCATCATCATACATAGACTTGGAAATCTTGGGAGTTGTGGAAAACCAGTAACCTAGGTGAATTGAGATGAAGAGGTGGGTTTTTAGTCCCATGTGTTATTTAATAAGTGGGTTTTCAGGCCTGTGATCATTCTCTCTAGGTGAGAGAACTATTGGGAATTTATTCCCAAGGTTCCAAGATCCAACTACAAGGATCTGAGACTTCTTGTTTGAATTGTTTCTGAATCCCTGGAAGGGAAGTAGGGAAGCCGAACGATTGTTGAGCAGAGAAGGGGAACACTTCCTACGGTGGGAAAAACATGTGGGGAATTAGGGACTATGGGATTTCTTCTAGAGTTGGCACTTGAGTAGGATCATTGTTAGGAACCAAATATCAATATAGCAGAGAAGAACCTCATAAAAAGTACTCAACGCCTTGAAAAAGAGATAATTTCAGATAATAAGCCTCTTCGAGGGGGAAACCTCCTTTTACCCCACTTAAATGTTCAAGTACAAGATGATTCAAAATGAAAATGTCTCCTTGGTATATATAG
>ML778738.1:259759-284380 GCA_009831015.1 Picea engelmannii
TTTTCTTTTTTTCTTTTTTTGACTTAGGTTTAGATTTTGAACTGGGGGACGATTGTTTAGGGGAGTCATTTTAAGAATTTCTTAAGGCGTTAATGTCTTAGGGCCATCTAGGTTTGTTTCTTGCTCAACATCAATGGGACATGCCCTTCAGGACGCACCACGTGCTCCAAGGGTGTCACTCGCCTCGTTCGTTTCTTTTGCGTGACGTGCCCTTCAGGATGCACCATGTGCTCCAAGGGTGACACTCACCAACTCGTGTTTCTTTTGCACAACGTGCCCTTCAGGATGCCCCACGTGCCCCAAGGGTGCCACTCGCCAACTTGACTGATTGATAGACATCTATAACCCCTGGAGTCAACACTCTGCCAGGTGAACTTGTGGGAGACTAAGGGCTCTAAGGAATAAGGCCCCCGCCTTATTGCGCACCACTTAGAATCATCGTGAGAAACTATCGCAGTCTGCCCTCATGGCATCATGGATCCTCTCAAACTAGGAAATCGTTAACCTACAGTTCGAGCCACGACAGGAGTGCTAGTAGGCTGTGGCAGGGATGTTGTCCACACCTCTCCCTCAAACTCTCTGGAAATTGTGTGTGGCCCCTTTACTCCATATGTGAGTCTGGTCGACAAGCTATCGTTAGCCTGCATCATCAACAATCGTGTCAGAACATGTCAATCATCAAATCATCAAATCAATGAAATATCACAGCAAATAAATCAACCCAAATAACACACTCCCTGACTCAATCCGGAGTCCAAGGGGTTCCACCGATGCCTCTGCATCCTCAAGGTCCAAAACCCTGCACACTCAATGAAACTGAGTCAACAACACCTGTCTACATCGAAGTAGTAAAAACATCATTTCATCTATCATAACGCATCATAATCAAGGATAAATGGTTTAACATCATAAAAGTCCAGATCACTTGCGAGCAAGTGTCCTCAAAGAATAAGTTTTCTCAGTGCGCTAGAGCGGGATGTTACATACACCCCCTCTTGGTCTAAACTTAATCCCGAAGTTTCTCTGTATAAATGCTGAAATAAAAGTATCACAGTATCATAAGTCTATCTATCAAACAAAAATGGAAACTGCTGACGCATATCATATGCGTCCTCCCAGGTCACCGAGTGAGGACTATAACTGTCCCACTGGACCTTGACCTGATCTACCATTTGACGTCATAACTGTCGAATGCGATGATCTAAGAGGTAGACCGACTCAGCCGTGAGCACTCCCTCGTCCAATACCTGCAAGGAACTCATGTCAATCACGTGTGTAGGATCACTAATATAATGTCTCAGAACAGATACATGAAAAACATCGTGCATACGCCTCAAAGAATCAGGCAAGGCTAGTCGATAGGCCATGGGCCCCTTTCTCTCCACAATCTCGAAAGGTCCCATGAATCTAGGAGAGAGATAAGCTCCCTTTCCAAACTTGATCGAACTCTTATGCGGTTTAACCCGCAAGAAGACTCGATCGCTAACCTCGTAACTACGGTCGACTCAGTGCGCATCGACATAACTCTTCTATCGATCCTGTGCTTTTTTAATCCTTTGTCTTATGGTTTTCATTTGCTCTTCCATTTCTTGGATCGCTTCTAGTCCCACTAGGACCCTATCCTCAAGACGATCCCAACTCAAGGGCGTCCGACACGGTTTCCCATAAAGAAACTCAAAAGGCGCCATCTTAATGGTGCTCTGGTAATTGTTGTTGTAAGCGAACTCTACTAGAGGCAATAATTCCTCCCAACGCTTTTGTTGGTCCATCACGTACATGCGCAACATGTCTTCCAAGGTTTGGTTCATTCGTTCTGTCTGTCCGTCAGTCTCTGGGTGATACATAGTTCTGAAATTAAGTTGGGTTCCCAAGGCCTCTTGGAAACTCGTCCAAAATCGCCCAGTAAACACTGATCCTCGATCGGATATAATATTTTTAGGCACGCCATGCAACCTCAAAATCTCACTGATGAACAATCTCGCTATGTCAGGTGCTTGATACGTCGTACACACAGGGATAAAGTGAGCACTCTTCGTTAGAGTGTCTACTACTACAAAAATTGAGTCGTGTCTCCTTGTCGTCAGGGGCAATCCAACAATAAAATCCATCGAAATAACTTCCCATTTCGATTCTGGAATGGCATGTGGTTGAAGTAATCCTGTCAGGTGTCTATGTTCAGCCTTTACCTACTGACACTCTAGACATCTTGCCATACAGTTGACTATGTCATCCTTCATTCCCTTCCAGAAGAATAAGGGTTTATGATCTTCCCTCATCTTCATGACTCCTGGGTGAGCCATGTAAAATTCTCTATGAGCCTCGCTCAGGATCAACATCCTCAACGCGTCGTTTGGCGGTACGTAAATCCGACCTCTAAACCTCAATAACCCATCGTTATCAAAAGAAAATCCCTCATATCGTGGTACCATCATTGTGTTTTGTCCGATAAAATCCTTGACTTCTTTGTACCAGTCATCGTCACGCTATAAAGTGAGAATCTTCTCACGTAGATTCGTCTGAAGAGGCAACACCGAAAAGATGCGTGGTCTCCAACTCAAAGCATCAACCACTCGGTTCACTGTTCCCTTTATGTAAGTAATCTCGAAGTCCTACTTGCTAAGCAATTCCTACCAATGCCATTGTCGCGCGTTCAGGTCGCTTTGCGTAAAAATGTGTTGTAGTCCACAATGATCAGTCCTTAATTCAAATTTTCATCCAACAAGGTAGTGTCTCCAAACCTTCAAGGCATATACGATGGCTAAAAGCTCCAAATCGTGCGTCGCGTAGTTCTCCTCATGCCTTCTCAGTTTCCTCGAAATGTAAACAATCACTTGTCCGTCTTGCATCAAGACTCCACCTAAACCTTCCTTGGATGTGTCAGTGCATACCAAGAAGTCTGTGTCCATGTCAGGGACCTTTAGTATCGGTGTTGTGGTCAACAACTCCTTAAGCCTTCGAAATGCTTATGTGCATTTCTCGGTCCAAACAAACTTCTTGTTTTTCTTCTGCAATTTCATGATCGGATTTTCTCTCTTCGAAAATCCTTCAACAAACCGTCAATAGTATCCTGTTAAACCCATAAAACTACGCACTTCTGTGACATTTTTTGGCGCAGGCCATTCCATAATAGCCTCAACCTTGGCTGGATCCATGGCGATACCTTTGTCGGAGATGACATGCCCTAAGTAGTGAATCCTCGATTCGTAAAAAGAGCATTTGGAGAACTTCCCATACAATTTGTGCTCTCGTAGACACTGTAGTACCAAGTGCAAGTGCTTGTCATGCTCCTTCGTCGTTCAAGAGTAGATCAAGATATCGTCAATGAATACTTGGACAAACTTGTCCAAGTACTCGCGGAACACCCCGTTCATCAAACTCATGAATACCCCTGGGACGTTTGTCAGTCCAAATGGTAAAATAGTAAACTCGTAATGTCCAAATCTCATCTTGAAGGCAGTCTTAGGGACGTCATCCTCATTGATCTATAAATGGTGATACCCTGATCGCAAATCGATCTTGGAGAACACCGTCGCACCTTTCATTTGATCGAATAGATCATCGATTTTTGGTAAGGGATACTGATTCTTCATCATAGCCTTGTTCAGTTGATGGTAGTCAATGCAAAGCCTCCATGATCCGTCTTTCTTTCATATGAAAATAACTGGTGCACCCCATGGTGACACACTAGGGCATATCAGTCCCAGGTCCAACAACTTCTTTAGTTGCATTTTCAACTCTTTCAACTACGGGGTCAACATCCGATAAGGTGTTCTTGCTATCGGTTCAGTCCCCTGTTTCAGGTCTATGGTAAACTCCAATTCCCTTTCCGGTGGCATCCCAGGCAACTCCTCTGGAAATACGTACGCAAACTCCTTCACCACTGGAAGGTGTTCTAGACCTTCCGCTACTCCCTTCTCGTTTAGTGTGAGGATCACATAAAGTTTGCACCCCTTGCGCATACTCTTCCGTAACTGTAAGAAAGAGACGAACCATAGGGAAACTCCCTGGTTCCATCCTACAATCACACGTCTCTGTCCTTCATCATCAACCAAGCTCAACCATTTCGTCTTACAGTTGAGTATCGCCTCATGCAATTCCAACCAATCCATACCAATCACGACATCATAAGATCCTAAGATCGTGATGTACAACTTGACCCTCGTGACAAACTCTCCCAGGTTAAGAGAACAGCCCATAACCTTTCCTCCAACCTTCTGTTTGGCTCCCGAAGCCATCTCCACGAAGCTAAACTCATCTTGTTCGACTGCCTTTACCTTAATCCTTTTTAGCGCTGCACCAGAAATGAAACTCTCAGTAGCACCTAGGTCTATCAAAATACTAAGGGTTTGGTCAGCGAAAATACCTGTCGTCTCGAGCACAGTCGACTGGTGCTCTGCCTGGCAGTTATTCACCACTACATGAATCCGATTTTCCTTGACCATATCTCCCACTGTAGTGGGTCCGGCTGATTCGGATGCCCTGGTTCTCTCCACAGGATAGTCGCGTTGGTAGTGTGGCTCCCCACACGTCCAACACCCCTTCTTTGGCCCAGTAGTCCTGGTACCCGAAGTAGAAGATGACTGCCCACTGGCTTGGAACCCTGGTCTGTTCTGCTGAACATGCCTAAACTGCTTTTGCTGTAGGCGACGTTGTTGCTGGTGCTCTGGACCCTGATAAGGTGTCCACTGCTGAGGCAGCGATCACCGTGGGGTAGTGATAGTGGATCCCCTATGAAAGCCACGATATCCCAACGTATGCCTCGCTGGTGTCTGATGCTGCAACGTACTAGATGAACCCTACCCTGCTGGTCTCGCTGGAGTCCTGGTCTAACCCCCACTGATAAGCTCCTCCTCTGCTATGAGGGCCTTTTGGATAGCGTCGTGGAAGGTTTGAGGCATCAATATCCTAACCTTTGCATGTAGGCTATCGTTAAGGCCAAACAAGAACCTGTTGACCTTAAGCTTCTCAGTGTTAAGGTGCAGAGCATACCGGAGTAGCTCCATAAAATGTGCCTCATACTCAGGCACTATACGACCTCCCTGTCATAAAGAATTGAACTCATTAAGCTAACGCTCAATGAATTCCTCTGAAAGATACCTCTCTCGGAATCGTTCCTCGAACAGTTCCCATGAAACATCTTTGACGACCATGTTCAGCTGCAGCAGGAGCATCTTCCACCATAGAAGAGTGCTCCCATTCAATTGAAAGACCGCCATGCAGACCTTCATGTTGGAGGTATAATCGCGAAGTGCGAAGCACATCGCCATATTCTCCAACCATGCCTCGACGGCGGTGCCATCCGAGGCACCAAATAACTCAAGAAATTTTACCTTCTCGAGTTCACGATGAATCTATAACGGTCGGTGCACACAGTGGAACCTCAGCGGGTGTCGGCGCCCTGACCTCGTCTATGTCCAATTGACTGATCAGTGCCTCGTACAAGTGCTGAAAATATCTCATCATCCCAAAAACATCGCCAACCATTGTCTGCTCCTCTCCGAGAACCTGCTCGCCTCCCTAGGGGTCAGACCCCTCAGGCGTGGATGTTACTGGAGGTGTTGCACCTCCTCCCCTAGTACCCCATCGTCTGCCTCCACGGCGTCCTCTAACCATGATTACCTACACACACACAATCAACTCGATTAGCAACAGTATAATCAAATCTAATCATGCCAATGAAATTCGTAGAAAATCCTAAGTCGCATGTTTAACCTCGCTCTGATACCATATGTAACATACCACCTCATTACAAGAACCACTCTGATAACAGGTGCAATTTTTTTTTCTTTTTAAGGTGTGTGCGCACGTGTAAAAAGGCAACATACACACTTGACTCTACGTCACCACCTGACAACCAACAAGATGCAACCACGATGAACACAACCAGAAGGCTTAAGGTGCACAACAGGTAACTGCAAGTAATAAATGACCATAGACATAAGGTACACCACAAGTAACTGCAAACGTTTAACGACATACTCGGTTATGCACGGTACGAACACTAAAGGGAGAATCCATAGTAGTAGATTTTACTATTTCTGCACAGGAAAGCAGGGTGTTTAATCTTAGTTCTCTGCTCCGGAGAGAGAGAAGGACAGATAGGCTCCTAGCCATCTGCTTAGACAAAAACTAGTAATCTCCGTCAGGTGTGTCACAAGAGTGGAAACCCTTCCTTTAAAGGGCCCGAGACTCTTGATACAGCACTAGATTCTTTACACAGAAAAAAATCACACACACAGACTTATGTACTAAGGCTACAAGGAGGTGTCTACATCCCGCCCGACTCAAGCAGACCACACAATGCAAGACAACCAAGTACTACAAAATGAACGGACAACCATGACTTCTACAGGAGACGCAAGTTAGAAGGACCTAGACAACGACCAACTGGAATTAAGACGAGGCATCGTCTATGACTCCACTGTGATTAATTATCGCCCACTTACTCCTGTTAAGATTTCATGAATCAACGTGTACATTTAACATAAGGTAATCCCAATAAATCTCAATTCCCCTTTATTAAGTCATGAAATCTTATTATACTTGGTTCAATACATTACAATCACATGTTATTACTAATAGTTAAGATAATAGTAGCAACACTATGAAATAATACCCATAGCACCTTTTATATCACAATGACTGACCATAATAACAACGCATTTCATTGAGGTGTAACCTTAATACTTAGACTGCGATATCATTACCATAATTGATGAACATGGTAGCATTACATTACCATGATTATCAGAATTAACATAAAACACTACGCTATATTACCTTAGCATTACCTCTCATTACTTTTCATCACATTCCAACATATTACATTCCATGTCAATAACTCTGTGACAATTATTAATTATCTTACTTCTTGTAGGCTGCCGAGAAAGGAATCATAATAGCATTTCATTTAATAATACCATTATACGACAATAAGGTGACCATGGCTTTACACTAGACATTAACATTCCACAAAATAACCGCAACATCAGCTTCATAACTAAACCGTTACGCATATTGCAGAGGAACTAAACTAAATCCAAAATTTAAATAAAGCATAACTAAACCATTAAACTCAAGTCACTTTTATCTAGAGAAATGAATGTTTAAAACTTGTTAATTTGAGAGAACCTTAACCTGTTATTTAATTTAAAGAAATGTTCAAAATCAAATATCTCATTCATTGATTAAAAGGAATAGCTGAGACTTATCATCCAAGCAAAATTAACATCAGTGTAAATTCTGACTACCATATAACACCACCTAATAAAATCATTAGCTCGATCCTTACTTATAATCACAAAATGAATAGATGTAAAACATTAATTAAGCATATTTAACATTAGTCCCAAAATGATAATTCGATAATTAATCATTCTTCTGAAATCCCTTACCTATTCATCAATCATAATCAGATAACGAATCGATGTAATTTACCCGTTAAAGATAAAAATTAACATTAACTTTAACATTTAATTTACCATTACCATATTCTACTGTTACATTTAATTTACCCTCACCACCTTCTACCATCAATTGTCTCAGTTATTAATTGAAAAATAAAGATGGATAGTTGAGGTTTTACCATTAATGCAACCTTTAACATTTATCGATAATTATAACTCAATAAGAACACCACATTCTAAATCATTGAACTCACTTAGTGTAGAATTCACATTAACCTGCATTGCATTAATTATGAATAAATGAAGGGTTTATGACATAACATTTAGGCAACAATAGTCGTTTAAACTGCATTTGATAATTTAGCGAATAACACAACCTTCTATCTTATTAAACAACTTATAAAATTTAATCATTAACATGACTCAAAATTCTAACTTAAAAATCAACTAGCTAATTTCTTGGCGTGCGGACCCAACGCCTGAAACTTCATCATGGAAATCGTTTAAATCCCTTAAGGAAAGATGCACAAAAATTAAATTAAAGCTACCCATAAATGCGCCAGCCTATAACTTAAGAGCAATAACTGAGTGCAGGAACACAACACGACGCTGGCATCCTGTCCCCCTTAGTTAGAGGCACTCGAAATTAAATCCGTGTTGTCCACCTGACAGGCTCAAAACGTCCAGGGCTGGGAGGGGTGAAGGCTAGGCAGGTCGACGACATATGGCAGAGGAGGGCGCACCCAACTACTACTGGACTATGCATGGGTAATCCCATTCACGCGCCAGCCATTGCTGTCAAAAATTTTTGTGGTTCCTGCTAACAACGGGATGCGTCCCACTCAGCAGAGTAATCTCCAAAGAAGTCCAGGGATCCATCCCGAAAAAACCAGCTAAACTAAGGGCGTGGGTAGTCAAGACATGTTCAGGTAGCTAGTTTAACCCGTCCCTTTGGTTGTCTGGTAGTGGAGCGAAGGGTCATTCCAGTGAATTCCAAGGAGGACTCCATACGACGCCTCCTAAGTCCATCACCGTATCACTACAGCTGCTGGGAGAGCTATACCCAAAAATGGTTGGTTCCTAAACTCTAAGTCGCATGGGATCAAGCACCCAACGAATGGAGGGCCAAGGTGTTTTTAGGACCCATAGTAGAGAATGAATCTACGCAGTGGCAGACGCACAACACTCATGGATGGGGATTCTAATAGTTAATCAAATAAAAATTTAAGGTTGACACCGCAAGGATTCTATGATTCGTTTTAAAATAAAAATCAAACTGAGAGTGAAGGGACTCAAATATTCATTCAAGTAACGAATTTAAACTGACGGTGCAGGGATTTCATCATTCGTTTTTCAAATAGCAGTTTAACGCTGGGTGTGCAGGAATTCTAATAGTTATTCAATTAAAATTTCATAGTCTCTAAATAAAAATTTATGCAGTCCAGAGTGATGACTAAAAAAAAACATTCACACAATCCAGAATAATGAAATAAAAAAAAACATTTACACAGTCCAGAAATATAAACAGTAATTATTTTACACATTCTAGAAATATAAACAATAATTATTTTACACAGTCCAGAATATAAACAACAATTATTTTACATAGTCCATTCATAATCTTCACAACACCATTACCATGCATTCTAACTATCACAGTGTTAGTCATTGACGGTGAAATTATACAGCCACCATATTACAGCGAAGAAACCAATCTGAGCATTCTACTCTACCAAATAAAAATCATACCGTTGCCTCAACGCCGTCCCCGTGTGTCATCCGCGCTCTGTGCCGCTCGCACTCACCGACCATAGAGACCTCACTGGTACCTCCCAGCCAATCACTAGGGGTACTATGCTTCCCCCTTAGCCCCCCGATCCGCAAAGGGGCCACACAAATTCCAGAAGGTAAGTCTAGCTTCCCAGCTCGCCTCGCAAGGCTGAGCTACCACTCCAATATGAGCTGAGAAAATCCCAACTCCTCACAAGAAATTAGTCAAGACACAATTCGGCAGCGTAACGGTATGCTAACCATCCATCCCCTTCTTCCCCCTCTTCCCTTTCTTTTATGGAGTTTTGAGATCCACCCTTTCCCTAAATAAACTAAAGGATGCCAATATATTCTCCAATATTAACCTTGGATATGGATATCATCAGATGAGATTTAAAGAGGAAGACATCATCAAGACTGCATTCAGAATGATGTACAACCATTATGAATTTACAGTGGTGCCATTTGATTTGTCAAATACACCAGTTTTCTTTATTTGTTTATTGAATGGTACTTTTAGAGATTATTTGGATAAATTTGTCATTGTATTATTGTATGGAATTTTTATCTACTCTCAGTCTAAAGAATAACATGAGAAACAATTGAGGATGGATACAAGTATTGAGGGAGAATCACTTGTATGCAAATTTGAGCAAGTGCTCATTTTACCAGAGGTAGATACAATACTTGGGGCATATCATTTCAGAGGAAGGGATAACAGTTGATTCAAATAAGATAAGAGCCATTGAGGGATGTCTAGTACCAAAGAAAGTATCAGAGGTGAGGTCCTTAATGGGACTTATAGGGTACTATAGAAGATTTATTTAAGGTTTCTCAAAGATTTCACACCCAATCACCTCTTTGCAAAAGAAGGGTGTGATATTCGAGTGGAACTTTGACTATGAAAGAAGTTTTCAACACTTGAAATATTTATTGACAAGTGCACCCATTTTGATAATTGTTGATCTGCATGAATATTTTTTCATGTGCACTGATGCATGCACAAAATGGCTTGTTGAAGTCCTTAGTCAGAATGGGCATGTGATATGATATGAATCAAGGAAGATGAAAGAAAATAAGAGACTCTATGCCACTCATGATTTAGAATTGGCATCCATAGTGCATGCCTTGAATATGTGGAGGAACCACCTCATGGGGAAAATATTTGAGTTCATGACAGACCATAGAAGTATGAAATATTTGTTTGGATAACCAACTCAAAATTCTAGGAAAATCAAATGGTTATAATTCCTCAGTGAGTATGACTTTGATATAAACCATATCAAGGGTAAAGAGAACAAGGTGGCAGATATAATCATCAAGAGAGTACATGAGATGCATTTTAAAACCATTAGCATGTACAAATCCGATTTGAAAGAAAACAATTTAGAGGTTGCAAACTCAGATGAACACTATGTGGAGATAAAGACAAACTTACAACAAGGTAAATTGATACAGAAAATTGAAGATTATGAGTTGAGAGAGGATAAAATCCTCCTATACAGGGGCATAGTTTATGTGCCTAATTATCAGGAGTTGAAAAAAATGGTATTAAAAGAAATTCATAATGTGTATTATGTTGGGCAGCTAGGTTACCAGAAAACTATTGCAGCTATCAAGATACAATATTATTAGCTAGGTATGAAGAAAGTGTTGGCTAATTATATAGCCCGATGTTTGGAATGTCAAAATGTTAATACTAAACACAGACACCCAGCTGGTTTTCTACAACTATTTCCCATTCTTGAGTGGAAATGGGAAGTTGTAATGATGGATTTCATCACTAATATTCCCATAACTGGAAAGAAACATGATTCCAACATGGTGGTGGTGGATAACCTTACTAAAATTTCCCATTATATTCCAGTGAAGTTAACTCACAAGGAAACCAACTTTGCTGATATTTATATGATGGAAATTTCTAGACTTCATGGTGTTCCTAAGACAAGTGTGTTTGACATGGATCCGAATTTCACATCAAATTTTTGGAAGGGGTTATTCAAAGGATTTGGGAAAAATCTAAAATTTAGCACAACCTATCATCCATAGTTAGATGGGAAAATGAAGAGGGTCAATAAATTGATAGAGGATATGATAAGAATGTATGTAATGGATAAACCATCAAAATGGGAAGATTATCTACATCTAGTTGAATTTTTCTATAATAATGGGTAACATCCATCTATGAAGATGAGTCCATTTGAAGAATTATATGGAAGAAAATGCAACATGTCAGTGAGATGGGGAAACCTATAAGATAGAGAAGTGGTAGGGCCATAGTTACTCAGAGAAATGGAAGAGAATATGGTGACAATAAAATAGAATTTAAAAGTTTCCCAAAACAAGAATAAAAGTTACGTTGATAAAGGTAGAACTCACATGGAGTTTAAAGTGGGTGACCATGTGTTCTTGATATTAAAGGCTAAGAGAAGTTCCTTGAATTTAAGAAATTGTTTGAAGTTGGAAACACGTTATTGTCGGAAGTTTGAAATCATGGACAAGATAGGTGTTGTTGCATACATTCTTGCACTACCTAAATCTATGTGTATTCATAATGTGTTCCATGTATCTTTTATTAAAAATTATGTAACTTATGCTAATCATGTCATTGATTGGAATGTGATTCAGGTGAAGCCAAAAGGTGGCTTTCATGTGAAGTTGGTTTGCATATTGGATAAGAAGATCAATCAACTCCATAATTGATCCATATGGATAGTTAGGTCCAATGGACCTAATATAGTCCCGATGATGCAACTAGGGAGCATGAGGATGATATGCAGGTAGAATGTATGCATCTTTTTTAATGATTTTGAAGATTTTGATTGTACATATGTATATAATGCACTTAGTACATTGCATAAATAAGTGGGAGGTGAATGTAATACCCCTAGGCCGAACACAAATTTTAATGTAAATGTAAATGTACATATAGGTTGGTAAGCGAGAATAATTTAGGCCAGAGTGTCTTTGTATATATGTATTTTGAGGCAAAAGTGCCTGTGTGGTTATTATTCTAGACAGACAGAAACTAAAAGGAAATTGAGCCTATATTTGGAAAATGGAATCACAGTCGGATATTAATAAAATACATCATTGTTGCAGACCAACAAGACAAAAGAGTATGGGGGGATAAACTCCACTCTAAAGGGAAAGTGGGGTGAACGATATAGAAAAGGGGCTAAGCGAAGGGGAGTTTAAGCCCAAATATATATTATATTAATATTCCTAAAGTCTAAAGTCTAAAGTATGGATATTCATTTATCCTAAGTTCCTGAGTGGGAATAAATCACCATGTGGGGGGGTCCATGGAGTTCCCAACATGATAAGTGTCAAGTTGGAAACATGCACACATATTTGGGGAAGTTAGTTCATTTTCCAATCATTCCTTCATGATTCCTACCACTATTCTCTTATACCATACGTACTCTCTTGCTTCCATCACCACACCTGTACTTGGAAAGATTGGGAGTTTTGGACAAATAGTAATCTGGGTGAATTGAGCTAAAGAGGCAGGTTGTCAGGCTCATGTGTTATTGAAGAAGAGGGTTTTCAGGCCCATGAGCATTCTCTCCAAGTGAGAGAACTTCTAGGAATCATGGTAAAGAACCTAGTTTGAGTTTTCCATCAATCAAACCACATGAGCATATTTTTTTTCTCATTCTTTTGGTAGTCAGATGTTGGGAATCTAAGATTTAAATTTGACACAATGTAGAAAAAGGGATACAACAAGTTTAACTGATCTTACCAATAATTAAAACACATGAGAATATTTTTGTGTCTCATGGGTTTGGTCTCTAAATATTTGCAATCCAAGATTTAAATTTGACATAATATAGAATAAGGAAGTGGACAAATTTAACCAAGTTGAAAAGAGAAACAAGGAGAATCCATTTCTTATTCTTATATGCCATAATTCTATCACTTAAATGATAATTTTTTTTAATTAGATAGGGAAAATTTAGAGATACAAAGAACTAATCCATGTTTATTCATTGATATAAAAGGATCGTTGGTGAAATAATGGAGGTCAAAAGGTCCCTTTTATAAATCTATCTCCACTCCATAGAAGGATTTATATTTAACTCTTCCCATGTCACAACAACAATGATTCAAGGGAAATCCTTTCTAATATTTTTTCTATGGTGAGGGAAATGCTTAGTATTAACTTTCAGATGTTCATTCCTTACATTGTTTCCAAACACTTGCTAATACTAATTTTCATCTTATTATGGCTCTTTTTGCATGATATCAATCAATTTGATTCATCTTTAAATTTTGGATGTAGAACATGACTTCCAGTTCCGACTAATTTTTGAAATATGTTATGTTAAAAAAGCTTATTCAAAGAGAGTGACCTATAATCAATCATCCTATGGAAAATTTGATATAATAGTGCAGAGCTTGATTAATTCATATGAAATAAATATGTGTTTATATTTATTATGAAATAAACAATGATTCTATATTCAAATTGCAAATAACATAATTCCAAAAACACACTCACAATAAAGAACACAAATATTACACTGGAGGAAGTGTGATAAAAATCCAATAAGAATTATTTGATAAACTCTTTATTATTTCTCAAAACATTACAATCTAGAGAGATACAATATGTTGGCTTTGACTACTTTTTCTCCTTTATCCCAAACTGCATATTGTTAAACACACCGACCATACTGAGAGGAGGATATGAATCAGTGTGAGGCTAGTTTTACACTTCTTACAAAAATTTAGTTAGCAATCACCATTCACAACATCATTACTCATTACTTCCATTCACACTTAGTTGCTTTCATGTAAGCATATCTCAGTGACATACATTAGCAATAAAGAACTATGCACCATCACAATAAAGAACACAAGGAACACTGGATATATGTGTAATTTTTTTGTATTATGTGTTACATCAGGCTGCAATCTTGGGGTTTTATCAACAACAACTGAAAAGAGAAATAACTCCAAAAGAGCACCAACTCTCATGCAAGACTCAACCTGTAATTACAAGACCCAACTTGTAGACAGAAACAATCTGTCAATAGGTATGCAACCCATCTGTACTACAACACATATGTATGCGTCTTTTATATATTGTAGCATGCGTATGTATGCAACCTCTTCTATTGTCATCATGAGTACACCTTCAAAAACTAGGGTTTTTGGAACTTCAACTTTTTCCCTTCAGACCCTTGTTGCCTTTGGCACAACCACCAATCACTGCAAACCTTGTACCATCATCAACCACAATAAACCTGTACCATCCAATAACTTATGCATGTTCCAAATGGATACACCATCACACAAAATATACATCCCTGAACTACAAATACATCATAACATAACCACTCAACCATCCAACCAACATCTACAGTATCCAAACATCATAAAAACCATACAAAGAATGCCTCAAGCATTCATCATACCATGAGTAAATATAAGTATCAACAAAACTTATAACCATACCAGAACCTCTCTAGCAGATCTAAACTTCTAGAATATGTTCATGGGTGCTGGCTTCAGACTTCAAGAACCTGGAACCAACATCTACTCAATATTTCAAGACTCTTCCCATATGTACACGACCTTTCCTCTCTTTAGAATACATATGTATGCACCCTGGATTTCTACAACCTGTGCATGTATGCACTTTGGTCCATTGCAACCCACGTATAGCTTCAAAAAACTAGGGTTTTGTGAACCTTTGAAATTTTTTCTGTCAAACTTACTTGCTTCCTCAGACTTGTGTAACTTCTGATGCATCCATGAGTACCTACAATGAACCTTCCACCAAATTATATCTTCAATATGCTCAAAAGATTCATCTTCACAAGAGATCTTTCCTCTCTTATTTATACTCCCCAAATAGATTCCTCAAGGGGTTTTCTTCTGACCCACTTCCTTCTTTTGGGGCTAACCCACCTCTAACCACTTTTTCCACTTAGAACCACTTTACCACAAATAGTAAAATCTCCACTTCTAGTTGCAACTAATTTATTTTTATTTTTTTTTCTTGTTGCAACCACTTAAGCCATGACTATCCATTTTGACTGGTCAACTTATTATAGGAGATTCTAGAATAATTTGACTTCTTTGACTTTCTAGGGCCTTCTAGACAACCCATGAGAGTTCTCTAACCTCACATGGCCATAACTCTCTAACCGTGAGGAGTTATGTGACATTCGACATATCACTGGAAATGGCAGGACAAACACTATCCATATAGAATAGTCTCATTAGAAAATTCACTGATCTTCATAACATTATTCATCAAGAAAAATTGGGTTCCCTAACCACACTACTATGACTTATCAACCACCTAACCATTTGGACTTCACAAAGCATCTTCTCGTGAGGGATTTCACCATAAGGGGATAACTTTGGAGTTCATCCATATGGTGCTTCCTATAAACCATTAAAGGACATCAATCCATCTATAACATCACTCCATCTATAACATCAAACCATCATACATAATACATCAATGAAAACACATCATTATCAACCCATTTAGACATTGATGACAACACATCACTATGATACCACGTTACATAAACCATTTGAAATCAATCCATTGACATCAATGATAGTATAGTACAACAATCTGCCCCTTTTCAATTGATGGAAACACCAACATTGATGCCAACACCAATAATTGATGGAAACACTTAGACATGGAAATGATCGTGATACTTATGTGATCATTTCTTGTCATCATTGCTCATCTCTCCACATAAATGTGACTATCTCTCCCCCTTTGATATCAATGGAAAAGGGTAGTTCTCTCCTTGGGGTTTCTGCCCCTTTCTACTGCACCATCATCTGAACAATATCTCCCCCTTTGTACAAGGGATATATCTCTAATGAAATGTTGATGGCATAACTTCCAATCATCTCTCCTCCTAGAATCATGCCTCTGCAACCAATCATGGGAAGAATAATAACTCCCCCTATGGGTATGTCTTCCTCTATATTCTCTGCAAGATGAACAATATGCTACCAGTGCAATCTACTTTTGTTTCAAATGTTGTTTATCAACTTTAACATAGATCAACTATTCAAGAATTATATTCTCTTCCTATGTTGATCCTTGGACCTGTACATGTATCAAACACATTCCCTACCATACATCATGAAGAAAAATATATGTCAATAATGAATAGAGAATCATGAACAATGCATCAACCATGTACATCATGTGCCATACCATGTTCCAACCATGCACATAAAATCATGTACATCAAACATATATATCAATACCATACAATATACATAAGATATCATCAACTGTATAGAAATCTAGCCATGTGCCTCAAACAAGTGTCATATAACTCATGATATGCCTCTACCATGAACCAAGTGCCAAAAACCATGTATCAAGAAATGTATCTCAACCATCAATAATCAATCAATGTAACAACCAAGCTCCATAAAAAGTGTCTCAATCATCCCATACATTATGTACTAAAGGATATACCAGTGGTGTACTTTAACCAAGTACTATCACCCACAATCATGTATTGTACCATATACCATCTATAAGTGCATCAACAATGCACCAAACATGTATTACCACCTGTATTATAGTAAGTGCATAATCCATGCACCAAACCTCAATGATGTACCACAATCAATAAATTTTCCCATACATGTATTCCATATAAACCATAAACCATATGCCAAACAATCAGATACCAAGTGCCTCAACCAATGTACCAAGTATGCACCAATCATGCATTAACTATATATCAAGCTATGATTCATCAATCATGTACAACATCACTACCTCATCAACTCATCAATTACATGTCCCAATATGTATCTCACCTACATGAAAAATTAATGTGCCAAAATATACAACAAATATGCCTCTACCAATACATTAGAAGATATGTCAATGGAGCTCACATATGTACCAACCATGTACTACCATAGATCTGCCTCAAAACAACAAGTATAATGAAAAAATAATACCTCTAGACATGTGCCAATAATATACCTCAAAATATCAATGATATACCTCTATATAGCATCACATCATCATTATATATCTCATAACCAAGGTGCCATCACCTTACAAATAAAATACATAACATAACCAACAATGTTCCTTAACATAAAATGCCTTAATTCACACATTAGGGTTAGTACCATGCATTCAAGATAGGCATCAAGGATATGCTTCAAAACTCAACCATATATCATCATCATGCATTGATCAAGCATACATATATTCAAGAAACCTGAAACAAACCATGTCATACCCTGCAAAAAATCGTTATACCATCAAACCATGTTGCAACTCATTTTTACACCCCCTTCTTGAGGATTTTACCACAGATACGTTGGATGTTTCATAGATAGATCGCGTATGTACGCGACCTTTCTATAGGTCACCTCATGTATGTACGTGAATACTCCCACAGGAGCCCGTGTATGCTTAAGAAAGAGTAAAGTTTTCCTAATTCTTTATCCCTTCATTCATGTCTGGTTGTTCAATATTCTTCATCCACTTCTGAGAGTGTCATGTACTATGAGTACTTGTTCTTTCAACTTCTATCGTTTCAGCATTTTATCTCTTCCATGCTCTTATTTCCATATCATATTAATCATTCCTCATGGACTATCTTCTTGTGTTCCAACAATCCTAATATTTGTGGCCAAACCCATTGTAGTTGTAGCATCTCATGGTGTGGAAATGTGCAACAATGTGTCCCACAAGATTACATCTCCAACACCTTCACATGTTATTGAATCGTCCAACATCTTTCCTTACATAATGTCTGAAATCAAAATCTTTATGACCATATTCATTACAAGAAATAGTGACCATTGAAAACATTTTCCTACCTTTGCTTTTGTGTCCACATTGAAGGTGTCTCTGTTCTAAACTTGCTTTGAGGTGTATGACTTGTTTCTTGGAGTCCCACTTGCTCTGATCTTCTAAATATTTTCTTGCTTTGTGATGGTGTTTGACCTACATTTTTTACTTTAACCCTTTGAAGATGAATACCTTACAACATGCTTAGTAGAAGTGTTATCTTCAAAGTGTGATTCTTCCTTGTTGTATCCAAGACCAGATTTGTCATTTGGTGATATTTGGCAATCCAAGATTTCATCCAAGATTGTTGAGCTATTCATGAACCTTTTTGAATTCTCTTATTTCCTTTTGAGATCAAAAACTTATTGTTCCAACTTGTGGCACGATTCTTCCTTTTCATTTACTTGATTCTTCAATGGTTACTCTATCCTTTTGGCTTCTTCAATTTGGGTCTTTAGATTGACATTGACTTCAAGGATTTTTATAAGATCATCATCTACCTTCTTCTTTTATTTTGTTTGACTAATTATTTCATTCTTTAGTCTCATGATTTCTTCTTCTTTTTCTTCTAGTTGTATTGTTTTCTTAGTTTCACTTTCTTCTTGTTTCATGATCATTTTCTTTAGTGCCATGGTAAGCCTTTGGTACTTTTCTAGGGCTTCCTTAGTGTACTTTTCAAGATACTCAAAATAGATTTAACCATATGGAACTTCTGAGATAACTTCTTCTAAATCATTTATAATTTTACTTTTAATCTTTAAAAAATCTTCCTCTTCATCTATAAGACAAATTTTATCTGATTCTACACAAACTACTTCTAGATTTTCTTCTTCACTTACACGAGAACATTCAACTTCATCACACTTAAAATAATTGCAATAATAGAATTTTGGAGAGTCTTTACCTTCATTTTCCTTGATGGAATTGTCTTCATTTTTTGATATACCTTCTCTAGCTTCAACCATAGGTCCTTGGTGGAGGTACAATTTCCTATGCTTTCTTTGATATAACCTGAGAGTCCATTCAATATGGTCTTGAGTGCTACTACACTATTCTTCTTTGCTTAAATTTTTTACTGATTCATTGAGACAACTGGTCCAACAACAATTGTATTCCAAACACCTGCTCTGTTTTCCTTCAAGTACCCTTTCATTTCTATTCTCCATGATAGGTAATCTATCTCATCAAAGAGAGGAATTTCATGTACACGTTCATCCATTTGTGTGTCCATGGATCTCCTTCAATCTTGTAAGAATTATGATGAAGGCCTTCTCTGATACCAATTGTTGGACACATCAACCACACTGAGGGGGGGGGGGGATGAATCAGTGTGAGGTTATTTTTACACTTCTTACAAAACTTTAGTTATCAATCACCATTCACAACATCATTATGCATTACTTCCATTCACACTTAGTTACTTGCATGTAAGAATATATCAATGGCATACATTAATAATAAAGAACTATGCAACATCACAATAAATAACACAAGGAACACCATATATATGCGTAAACATTTTATATTATGTGTTACAGGAGACTACAATGTTGAGGTTTTATCAACATCAACTGAAAAGAGCAACAACTCCAAAAGAGCACCAACTCTCATGGAAGACTCATCCTGTAATTACAAGACCCAACTTGTAGACATAAACAATCTATCAACATGTACACAACCTATCTATATTGTAGCACGCATATGTAGGCATCCTATATATAATACAACACATGTGTGTACACGACCTCTTCTACTGTCATCCTACGTACACCTTCAGAAACTAGGGCTTTTGGTACTTCAGTTTATTCCCTTCAGACCCTTTTTTCCTCTGTCACATCCACCAGTCACTCCTAACCTTGTACCATCATCAACCACAACAAATATGCACCATCCAACAACTTATGCATGTTCCACATGCATACGCCATCACACAACATATACATCCCTCAACTACAACTACATCAAAAAAAAACCAATCAACTATCTAACCAACATCTATCATATCCAAACATCATAATATCCATACAAAGAATGCCTCAAGCATTCATCATACCATGAGTAAATCTAAGCATAAAAAAAACATATAACCATACCAAAACCTATGTAGTAGATATGAACCTATAGAATATTGTCCTGGGAATTTGTAATATACCAGATATAAAATATATGCAAAACAGAAATAAAATGTTAGAAATGGCAGAATACAAACAATATAACCAGAACATTCGCCACAACAACACTGAAATGATAAGATAATAATAACAAAAATAACACTTTGAATCTGAAAGAAATGTTCACAGGCCTCTTCGAGGGGGAAACCTCCACTTGAGAAGAGCTCTATTACAATAATATCTAAGATAGGGTTCCCATACCCTCAACTCCTATTTATACTAAGAATAAGCATCTAGAGGAAGATCCTTCTAGAAGTGGAAGCTTCTATTAGGTCTTCTTACATCTGCCTTATTCTATTTTATTGAAATGCCTTATTACTATTGACCTTTATTACATCCGAATATATTGTTCTACCTATGTGAGGGTTAGGACCCCAACATGTCCACCCGCTTAAAAACAACCTTGTATTCAAGGCTTGAGATGAGGAAATTGTTGCAGAATGGTAGCTGGTTCTCAAGTGGCATCTGCTGGAGTTGTATCTTTCCACTGGACTAGCACTTCCTTGATGGTTCTCTGATGTAGGTGACACTCACACTGGTCCAAAACTGCTTCTGGTTGTAGCCAAATGGATCCTTCTTCGTCTAACTTTGGAAGGTTAGTTTGAATTTGGCACTTAGCTCCAATCACCTTCTTTAAGCATGAAACATGAAAAACAGGATGTAGCTCCGAATGGTTGGGCAAATCTAACTGATAGGCTACTTGTCCCACACACTTGAGAATGGTATAAGGACCATAAAATTTGGGCGCTAGATTTTGACAATGCTCATCCTTGAGGGAAGTGTGCTTGTAAGGTTGCAGTCGAAGAAACACCTGATCCCCTTCTGTAAATTGACGTTCAGAGTGACCTTGATCTTCTTGTTGCTTCATGTGATTTTGTTCCATGACCAAATTCTCTTTGTGTGTACGGAGAATAGCCTCTCAAGCTGTAAGTGTTAGGTCAACCACCTGGACCTTCGAGGCACCTGGTAAGTATGAGAGAACTGAAGGTGGCTTATGTCCATATACTGCTTCAAAAGGAGTCATGCATATAGTTGTATGGTATGAAGTGTTGTAACACCATTTAGCTAGGGGTAACCATTGAACCCACTGATTTTTCTTTTCCGAGGAAAAACACCTCAAATATGTTTCCAAACACTTGTTGACAACTTTCGTTTGGCCATTAGTATGGGGATGATAAGTTGTGCTGAGATGCAATTCGATGCCTTGTATCTTGAATAGTTCTTGCCAAAAATTGCTTGTGAAAGTTGGGTCGTGATCATAAACAATAGAGTGTGGCATGCCATGAAGCTTGAAGACCTGATCCATGAAAATTTGAGCCACTGTGGATGTTGTAAATGGGTGTTGAAGGGTGCAGAAATGAGCATACATGGAAAGGCGATCAACAACCACCATGATGACTAATTTATTTCCCAATTTGGGTAAGCCGGTAATAAAATCCATAGAGATATCCTTCCAAATAGCTGGTGGAATCGGGAGTGGTTGTAGTGTGACCGAAGATTTGACTATTTCTCCCTTGTTGCATTGACATACATCACATTTAGCAACAAAATTACGAATGTCCTATTTCATGCCATCCTAGAAAAAGGAATGTCTGACCCTGTCATAGGTTTTGGTGAACCTGGAGTGCCCTGTTGTGGGTGTAGCATGAAGCTCAGAAAGTACCGTGGATTTAAGCTTTGATTGTTTACTTAAATACAAATGACCTTTGTATCGAAGTTCATCATGGATCCAAGAGTACCCTGGGGAAGCTAGAGCATTGGACTGCAATTGTTGGATCAACTGCAAACTTTTGGGATCTTGTAGCCATTCCTGGGGAATGGCTTGGAGCCAATTTGGGACAATGAATGAAAGATAAAAAATGGATCCTTCATATTCATATTTGTGGTAAAGTTCATCCGCAACCGCATTTTCTTTGCCTTTCCTATAAATGATCTCATAATCATATCCAAAGAGCTTAGTCACCCATTTTTGTTGTTCTTGGGAGGAAATGCGTTGTTCCAGAAAATACTTGAGTCTTTGATGGTCTATCTTAATTTGGAAATGTTTCCCCAATAGATAAGGGCAACACAGATCAACGACATGCATAATAGCCAACATTTCCTTTTCATAGATGGATTTTCCCAAATTTATTTCAGATAGTTGCTTGCTGGTAAAGGCCAAAGGTCAACCCTCTTACATAAGGACATCACTAATTCCTTTCCTTGAGGCATCACATTCCAACACAAAGGCCTTTGTGAAATTGGTAAGGGCGAGGACTGGAGTGGTGCACATGGCCATCTTCAAGGTTTTAAAATCTTGAGTTGCGGCTGGAGTCTAAGTGAAAGAGTTCCTTTTGAGGAGAGCAATGAGAGGTGATGCAATATTCCCATAATTATTAACAAACTTGCAATAATACCCTGTTAAGCCCAAAAATCCACGCAATCTCTTAAGAGTCTTTGGGTGAGGTCAGTATTGCATAGCGTCAATCTTTTTAGGATCCACCCTAACACCATCCTTGCCAACCAGATGACCCAAGTATTCTACTTCTAAGGTGCCAAAAGCACATTTAGACAATTTCAGGAAAAGTTGGTGCTGAGAGAGTAGATGGAGAACTCCATCCACATGAGCAATATGGTCTGTCCAGGTTGTTAAGAACCAAATATTAATATAGCATAGAAAATCCTCAGAAAAAGTACTCAATGCCTTTAAAAAGAGAGAATTTCAGATAATAACCGCTTCAAGGGGGAAACCTCCTTTTACCCCACTTAAATGTTCAAGTACAAGATGATTCAAAATGAAAGTATCTCCTTGGTATATATAGGAGACTAAGAGGTATAATTACAACTAATGGCCTAAAGCTGACATAAATAAAATAACATTACTAATCTAATATGCCCCAATTAAGGGGTAATGGGACAATATTAGGGCTTAACATGCCCCTCCCCTTGAGACAAGTGTTGTCTGCAATGCTTGAGTAACTCAGGATGTTTCTGTATAAAAGACTCATCTTCCCAAGTGGAATCTTTAGTCGGTAGTTTCCTCCATTTAATGAGATACTCTGAAATGGATCTATTCCTCAGTTGGCGAATTCTTATGTTAGTGATGGCTTCAGGATCCAATATGATTTTTCATTCCTCATCAAGTTCTGGAAATATAGTTTGAATTGGGATCTTGTCACCTATAACCTTCTTTAAGCATGAAACATGGAAAACTGGGTGTACTCGTGAAGATGCAGGTAGCTCCAATTTGTATGCCATAGTACAATATTTTGCAACACCTTATAAGGGCCATAGTACTTTGGTGATAATTTATTATCCTTCTTGGCTTTCTTGAGGGACATCTGTTTGTATGGTTGTAGTCTTAAAAATACCCAATTCCCTACTTCAAAACTTCTTTTACTACGATGTTGATCTGCTTGTTGTTTCATGCGATTTTGTGCCATGGTAAGGTTATCCTTTAAGATTTGGAGAACTTGTTGTTGATTCTCGATGTGATCTTCCACTGCTTGAACCTTAGATTTTTCTTTTAGAGAAGAAGTGATGGAAGGAGGGTGGTATCCATAAAGTGCCATAAATGGTGCCATTTTTGTTGCAGTATGAAAGGAAGTGTTATACCACCATTCTTCCAAGGGTAACCATATGAACCATTGAGTTTGTTTATCAAAGACAAAGCAACGAAGGTATCCTTCCAGAAAATTGTTCACTATCTTTGTTTGTCCATCAGGTTGAGGATGATAGGATGAGATATGAGCGAATTGAGTACCCAAACAAGAAAATAATTATGTCCAAAAATGTCCAGTGAAGATGGGATCTCTGTCACTTATAATAATCTTTGGGCTTCCATGTAGCTTTTGAACTGTCTCCATGAATGCGATAGAAACTGTACTAGCTTTGACAGGATGAGAGAGTGCACAAAAGTGTGCGTACTTGGTTAGTCTATCAACAATCACCATGATGACACTCTTTCCTTTAGACTTTGGTAACCCTGTGATGAAATCCATGGAAACCTCCTCCCAACACTAACTTGGGATGGATAATGGTTGTAAATGACCCGTGGTGTTAATTGTTTCCACCTTATTTTGTTGGCAAACCAAACATTCTACCACAAACCTTTGAACATCAGTTTTAAGGCCATCCCCAAAAAAATCCTTCTTGACTCTATGGTAGGTTTTCAAAAATCTCGAGTTCCCTCCTACTAGAGAGGTGTGCAATTCCAACAGTACCTTTTGTTTGAGTTGGAAGTTCTTACATAAATATAAGCGATCTTTGTACCATAGTGAATCATTTTTCCATGTAAATGTATCTGATGCACCAGAATCCTGGTGCAACCTTTCAATGAGAGTCCACACTTTTTCGTCATTCTTCCATTCATCCCTTGCTTGTATTATCCAATCAGGTTGGATGATCGAGATAGCACAGAGAAAGGCCTCAACATCTTCATCCTTTCTTGAGAGTGCATCTGCCACAACATTTTGCT